>JBBPOM010000408.1:0-27703 GCA_038091455.1 Leccinum uliginosum
TGCACAGAAAAGCCACCTGGCTCTTACTTGATTTGCTTTGTCTGCCTGTTCGGCTTTGGGTTTTGACTTTACAAGATCGCGTCTGTCAGGGATACTTCCACCGTCATTACCCATGGTGAAGGTTGTCGGCAAAGATGTGTGGTCAGCAAGTCGATGTGCTGCTGATGACTAAGTAACCTAAATCGGGACGCGTTTGCCACGAAGACTCGGATGGCGCGGGCCGCATACAACTCCTAGTACGACATTCATGTCATCTTGAGTAGGAGGGCTGTATCATGACCTCGCAACATGCACTGAGAAGTATTTCCTGGAGCAACTTCGAGCTTAACAAAGTTGGACAGATACAATCACATTTCCCCACTTTTGTATTCTTGTTGTACTCACTTGCTCGAGTCATTGCTCAATTGTATGACGAACTTAAATTGTACCTTCGAGTTGAGTTGGAGTCTGCCAAGGAACCACCTCTATCCTGCCAGTGACTCCCATGCACAAGACTCTACTTCTAACGAGAAATTTCGGGAGCACACTCAATTCTTTACCCAAGCGCCAGAGGTAGAAGCACCGGCGACCCACAAGTAAGTACGGTTAGACCGCTTCACAACCCCCTATCCAGACGGGAGTCAGTGGCTTGCCGTCGTCACCCCCAACCTCACTGAGACGATCAAGCACACGTAATTCTTCCGTTCCCCCCTTCAGTTGGCCGAAGATTACATATTGGCCTTTTAGCTTCTTCAGTTGAGACTCCTCGTCTGCGAGCACGATGAAAAATTGTGATGTGTTTCTGGCGCTCGACCCAGTCTTGGAACTTGCCATCCCTAGTGAGCCTTTGCGGGGCATCACCCTGAGGCCTTCTTCCTCGACTTTGAAATCACCTCCATAGATGGACTACAATATAAAATCGGATCAGACTCGGAGTGAGGCCACGGAATCACTTGGTGGGGATCGTACCTCGCCGCCGCTTCCATCTCCCCGAAGGATATCACCGCTCTGAGCAATATATCCTCTGATGATGCGATGGATGGGGCAATCCAGGTAATGAAGCTTCTTATTCGATGCACTCTTGCACGTCCCTTTCTCCCCAGTGCAGAGCGCCACAAAGTTGGCGGTCGTTTTCGCCAGCTTGGATGACGCGCTCAATTCAAAGACGAGTCGACCTGCTAACAAGGGTTCTGGGGGTTCGAACAATAACGGCGTCTCGTGACCCCCCTGCGCATCGATGCCCTGCAGGACTTCTTTTTGCCAGTCCGCGAGTTCTTCGGGTTTGGACGGCAGACCGTAACTCGCGGCGTGTTTATCAAGGAGGAGCTGGGTGCGATCGTACGCGTCTTGATCACCTAGAACTTTCTTGGAGTTTCCCATATAAACATCAAGAAAGACATCGCGTCCAGCCATGGGCGCCTTGCGAATGGACGAGGTAACCTAGAATACTTGTACTCGTGTATTGGGACTCAGGAGCGCCTATTTTCCGTGCTAAACATACCGGTGAGATGGCCGAGCGGTCTAAGGCGCCAGACTAAGGATCAGGTCATCAGATGACCAAGCATATCTGGTCCGAAAGGGCGTGGGTTCGAATCCCACTCTCATCAAATTTTTGTTCCTCCTACTCTCTGGAAGACGAACCTTGTCCCGCCGGGTTTCTTTGACGATCTTTCCCGTTCAGTTAGAGACTCCGTCCTTGTACGACGTCGTCACGCAAGTCTCTCCTCGCGCGACATGGTCTATCCTGATTTCGTGGGGCATCCGAGGCTTGCGCAGGCACCCATGACATGGCGTCTTGGCGGCACGGCAAAAACAAACCCCTGCAGAATGGCAAGTGTCAGAGGCGTGGGAACATCACGTAACATGTCGTTATGTAATAATAGGGGTTTTGTTGCTCCTATGATGTTTCGCGTCTTTGCTTGTTTTCAGTAACCATGTCACTCTTCGAGTGGTCCAGTGAGTTTACAATGCTTCTTTCCCCCCATAGACTCGAAATTTTACTGTTTTGTTCAGCCCCGGAACGACGTAGGGTCGACCAAACCAAGTTGCCCACCATACCCAACGAGATATATATTCTCATCATCGAACAGATCCCATCCACTTGGATGTTGGACCAGCATAGACTCAAGACTTTATCCAAACTTTCACGCACTTGCAGATTCTTCGCCAACGTCTGCCTTCCGCGCATATTTGAGTTTGTTGCGTTGTCTGGTTCTATCTACTACCTTTATCCCCCATACGTGGCGTCGCTCGGATCTACCCTGTGCACACATATCGCAGAAAAGCAGCCTCTTGCGCTTGCGCTTGCCAAGTTAGTAAAGAAATTCGCTGTTTGCGATGCTTGCTCGAGGGGGGATGAACGGTTTGTGCAGAGGTATGTCGCTGTGTCGAGCATGAAGAACCTCCGCACGCTTCATTTTGAAAACTGCGAGGTAAATGGAGAGTGGTGGAGCATGCTCGCAGCGCTGCCATCGCTCGAGGATCTGGCGTTCGATACATGCAAGTTTTCTCAGCAACCTACGCACACCAAACTGGATCAGAATATCAAACTGCAAGTGTCTCGACTTCGGGTGGTCGAATGTGACACCGGGTATCAACAGACGATCGCAGTCATCGACAAGGGGTGCTTGCGCGCGCTTGCCGTGGATTTCCGGGTTATCGAAGAAGAGCATTGGCTGCGCCAGTCTGCCATCACGGAGTTGCAACTTTGTGCTGTTAACTCGGAGTATGATTCTGATGAGGAAGATTCTTTTGATGAGGACCCATACTACGCGCTACCGCTGAATGTCGCCCTCGTGAAAGTGCCACGGTGTCTCGAGGTGCTGCAATTCACGACGGATCCTAGATCTTTCGGCATGGTGGCAGATGTTGCGGACAGCATGATGAACGATCCTGCATGGAGGGACCTTTCTTCGCTTTGCTCCCTCACGCTGGAACTAGAGAATTCCACAACGGATGAGGCAAGTCGATCTGTATCTTACATGGTTGCTTGATCATTTATCGGTTCCCTTCCTCTAGGAGATAGACTTTGCCGAAACCATCTACGGTATGCATCTTCTCATGCTCCTATATCTGCGCTGAATGGCACTTCAGATAACCGATTCGAACTGAAACGTATGCTTGAGAACAAGCTTGGACCTATGCCTACACTCAGTCATTTACAGTATATACAATATGTCGGGAGAGATTTTCGTTTTGAGGACGGAAAGTGGTCGGGGGATGACTTGTACTGAAGCGTGCTAATCTATCTTTAGCATCAAAGTGAAGTGATGCATATTTATGTATCTGTATCTTGATCTTATTTGAGTCTGCCTTCGTGGAAGTGTGGATTGCGACCGAAGAACCTGTATGCGCAGTGACCTACAAAACGGTGTGATGAAAGATTCGCCACGACAGCTCGCAGGCCCATCGGCATACGCGATTCTTGGTCACTTAGTTAGTCAGAAGCCCCCGACAACAAGTTCTCGTACAAGACGAGATGGTGAATCAGGAAAGGGACCATGCTCGTACTACAGCCGGTGCAGATCTCATGAGCGAATTGAAGGAAAAAATGGAAAACGACACACAGAAGCACTGGAGGAATTGTGCGTTGGAATAGAGACCGCAAGACTCGAAGAGGAGGAAGAGACGAAGGAGATACTGCAGGATGAGGCGAAGAAAGCGCAAGAGCAAGTAGAGCGAACTCGGGGAGACCTCGAGCGAATGGTCGCGAATTTTGCGACTGCAGAACGAGGATCTCGATCAGCACTGGAAGAAGGATTTCAGAAAACAGCAGGCAGATGCAGAGCATAAAGCACGGTTGCTCGAGGAGGAAAGTAGAGCTTGTGAGCTCGCGGAAGAGAGAAGGCGGGCTAAAGCAGAGTTAGCTGCTGAACGCCAAAAGTCTGAGAAGCAGAAAACTGATTCTAAGTCAATTCTCCAGGGCTCGCCGACTTCCGAATCTGTTTCTTGTTCGCAAAGCATCTCGAAACCCCGTTCCACCGTTCAGTATAGACCTCGCTAGGTCAGTTCGTTTCTGATGTGGTGAATTCAGCTCAGTCTATTCCTGATGATGGTCATATCGCTGAGAGTAGGTAAAAGGCCTCCTTTCACATCGTGAGACACGTTGGAGCTTGACGCCCATCCAAGCTGAGCGCTGAGCAGTAAGCATCACGTACGTAGGTACCATCATCGTCGGGCTTCGGTTATCGTCTCTGGCAGCGATTGTCACAGAACCAAGACGTAGTTGGCACTGTGGCCTGACCGTCAATACGACATGACATTCTTTGGAGCTTGTCCCGCCGGGTTTTGACAATCGTTCCTGTTCAGTGAGTAGATACCTACATTACGAGGAATGTGCGGGCTTAGGGTCTGTCCTTTCGGCGTGATTCAATCAATGATGACGGTCATCCCGCAAGTCTCTCCTCGCGCGACATGGTCTGTCCTGGCTTCGTGGGGTCGCATTTGAGACACTTGCGCAGGCACCCAGAAAATAATCCGACTAGACCATATCCCTTCCCCTGCGCGCACTCGCACCTTGTCATTTTTGAAGGCTCTGCAAGCTGCCAAAGTTTTTTTGGCCTTGTCAGAATCAAACGTTTTCGACGACGCCCTCCGCCGCATCGCCGAAAATCAAAAGGATGCTCTGGCAGTGCCGACGTGTCCGGTGTCAAGAAAAAACTTCAAGCTTCAAAGGAGGACGTCAAAAAGCGACAGAGCTACGGGCTCACCGATGACGATGCCATGATAGGGGGAACAAAAATTTGATGAGAGTGGGATTCGAACCCACGCCCTTTCGGACCAGATGTGCTTGGTCATCTGATGACCTGATCCTTAGTCTGGCGCCTTAGACCGCTCGGCCATCTCACCATGCACAACGATGTGGAATATGAAAGTTGATAAGAGGTGTGGGTACTAGACCTCGGGCGTGACCATCACGGGTCACAGTGCACGCACTGTAAGCATCGTCCACTCGACTCGCGTTGGAATCATCGGACGGGTCTAAAATGGCCTCCGCATACTATGAATTCTACAGAGGATCGTCGTACGTTCAACGTTTTCCTTGTCGCAATTTGGTCCCTACACTGACCCTGTAGCATTGGCATGGCTCTCACCGACTCGCTGGACGAGCTTATTACGAGCGGTGCCATCACACCGCAGCTGGCGATGAAGGTGTTGCAACAGGTTCTGCACGTTGCACTACGCCCCGTAACCCAGCACGCTGACGACGGTCTAGTTTGACAAGTCCCTCGCGGACACAATGGTCAAGCAGGTGAAGACCAAGACGACGCTCAAAGTACATTACTTCGTGCGTGTGAGCTGTCTTTTCGCTGATGTTGTCGCTTTGTAGGGTCACCTGCATACGTATCGTCTCTGTGACGACGTGTGGACGTTCATTGTCAAGAACCCGTCTTTCAAGATGGAGTCAAACGAGATGGTGTCGGCTCCACGAATAAAGATTATTGCATGCAAAAACGGAGACGCGATTGAAGCGGGAAAGAAGTAAATATCTTGGCCGTCGACGTTCGCATTGTACCATAGAGGTCTTGTAATACGCTGTGCTATCGTATCCAGTGCTAGTGTCGTGCTGTGAGCAAGCTGTGTCGGTGAATGAGACGGGCTACATGTACACACGTGCTCATAAATATGTTACATATGGCCTTTCCCATCCGCTTTCGGCCTTTCTTCTGCTCCTCGACACCAACCATGGGCTCCCTCGAATATCCTGAACCTCCAACAGAATTAAGCATCAATCACGCACGTATAGCTCTCCAAACCCACCGCCAACAGCTCTCACAGCTCTCCGAACGCATCTCGTCTGCAGAAGATGTCCTCACACAGATCGTCGCCGACAGGAAGCGTGCAATCCGCGAAATGCAACGCGAGCAGCGTGCGCTGGAGGAACGAGTTAGGCACACGCAGGCCTATATCTCGCCCATTCGGAGACTACCCCACGAACTCCTCCGCCATATCTTTATGTTCAACTTTGACAACCACCCTTGCTGTGCTTGGATCCTCGCTTCGGTCTGTGTCCTATGGCGTCGGCTCGCACTATCAATACCTCGATTATGGTCCAAGGTGAGCAACTAGTCTCTCTTTAACGTGTACCGGGCCTGCCTGCGACTCCTGTTCCCGCACGTCCATATTGGCGCCCGAATCTGTTTATCGATGAAAACGTGGTTTTCACCCAACTTTTTGTTGACTAACATCTCTCTGGAAGCCTTTTTGCGGTAAATTTTCCCTGCGATTCGATTCATACATGCTTCCTATGTTTTCCGCGCTTGCACTTTTTTATCATTCTGGGCTGTCACGCTGATCTTCCGTCCAGATCCGCCTCGTGACCAATCAAGGTGCATCTCCGGACACCGTTCGCCTATGGCTCGAGCGGTCCGGTGACAGGGTTCCCCTTGACATCGAAATCTACCTGCGGGTGAACGGGGGTTCGTCGGATCCCTCGGTTCGTGCTCGGGCATCATCCCCTACGCCCTGGATTCCACCGCCACCGAGTCCTCCGACCCATTACGTCTTACCTCATCCTCCGCCAGGCACGACTATTCTTTTGCCGCCGGCACAAACACCCATTATCGTTCCTCAATCGCCCTCGCACCACGATACATGGGGAGCGACTCCCCCGCCCCCTTCCCCGCGAAGCTCTCCGCAAATCCAGCGGAATACGCATTGGGGGCATGTCGCCATCTTTTACCTGATTGAACAGATGCATCGGTGGGAACGGTTTGTCTTCCGGTTCGACAAGCAGTTCCCGTCGATATCTGCACTCAAGTCGATCAATGGTACGATGTCGTATCTTTTTTTTTGTTTTACATTTTTCGCTCAACTACATGATGTAGGCGATGCTCCGATGCTAAGAGAGTTCGAGATATCTTGCGCTGAGACGATATATGCCACTGAATGGGCGTGGTTACCATGTACCACGCCGTCGACCGCCTTGACGTTGTCCCAGCTGGAGTCCTTGATGTTACATCATGTACCATTCAAGTGGTCCTCACCTATCTTCAAGACCGATTTGCGTTCCCTGAACCTTCGGTCACTGCCATCCAACCAGCTCCCGCTGGATCGAATCTTGCACATCATCACGAGTAACCCAAATCTGGAATCCCTCACGCTGCACTTTGCGGTCGTGCAGGCAGCGATCCTCCCGCTGCACACGACGTGTCTAGCAAAGCTTCGGGAGCTGAATCTCGGAGGTCATTACCACATGATGACGCTAGCTGACGCACTAATCCTACCGGCATTGGACGTGCTCAGCCTGGACATCGAAGCGCGGGATCCGATTGAAGACGTGATCACGAATCTGCTCCAGCGATCCAATAATCCGCCTGTTACTCAGTTGTCGGTATCGTGTGGAAACACGTCGAGTTCGACGTTGTACTATGGCCCTGGAGGGATTGTGATTGCATGGAATTTCTTGGGAGAAATGAACCACATTCACTCGCTGAGCGTGGGGGGGACGCTCCTCGAACCGTTACTAGTAGCGTTGGGGACTCCAGAGGACGAACAAGCACACTGGATGTGTCCGAATCTGTCGTCGCTGACGATGAAGAATTGTCATACGCACCCGGATGGGATTGCGAAACTGGTTCAACTTATTGAAGCACGTAATCCAGAGGCGGGGAGTGCGACGATGGTGAATGGAGTGACACCATCGAAGCTACGACATGTGGAGCTGTACAATTGTACATCTGTAGGGCAGGACGTGTTGGAGTGGCTGAAGAGGCGAGTAGATGAGGTGATCTGCGTCGAGCCATGTTATGGGAGGTCGCCTTGAGTGATGTATTTGTTTGGTAGATGGGATTGATTTTGGAGCCGTGTATCCATGTAGTACAACATATTTGTGTTCCGGGATTGTATTAGTATCTTATGTAGGCTGTAGCCTGGGAGGGGATGGCATACCTGTGCGATACAGCTGATGTGGTTGATTGCCGTTGTACGGGTAATGTTTCATGGCTCCCGCAGAGCCGATCAGCGCACTAGTGCCGCAGTGTGAGCAGATGGCAAGTATTATGACTCGGTGACTGATTGAGAGGACACTGCAAGTTCAGGTTTACTTGGAAGCGATGAGTGGGAGACGACAATGTTCACCGGAGTGCGAAGTGAACGCTTGGCGTTGAGTCAACGGAGATGTTCCGAAGTTCATTATGACGAACTGCCATGCAAACCACGCGGCGCCAAGGTGGAGTTGACGGAATCCCTGAACCCTGCCACGATCTAGGGTATTTAAGTGAGTTCGCTGCCAAGCTGGTTGCGAGTTATTACTCCTTCTCTGATATGCCTGTGAGGACGGAAGAGATTATTAGAAACAATAAAGCCAAACAGGCAACGAATGTTCCTAGTAGCAGAAAACTCAATCATCTCGAAAGGTCCGTTAACCGTCCCTTGTCTTCCCTTCTCATCATCATCATCATACACAAATCAGCGCACAGGTGCTCGCTTCTTGCCCGCTCAATTTCTATCCAAAGGACGCGCGCTCTCCCAGCATGTGCATGAATGGTCATGGCGCGTCCACCCCCTTGCCCGGCACCGTGCCTCTCCCTCCCATACCAGCCATATCCTACACCCCCGTAGTGTGGAACTGGGACGTCGAACATGCAGACAGACGTCGCGAGGTAAAGGCCGATGCTGCACTGCACGACGCACAGCCCTTTCAGGTTGATCGGTCCGTCCTCAGGGACATCGTACGCGAAAAGACCCGCTGCGAGGTAGGGCGTATCACATTTCTCAGCTCAGGTGAGCTCTCTTCTTGCCTCCATCACTGCGCAGCTCCTCAGCGTCCACAATCAGGCACATTCCATAAAGTTAGTCTGTGGTTCTAATGCGATGCCCTCAGCCGTCTTACGTTCTCGGCTTATCAGGCTTATCTTGTCACCCTTGCTGACACACGGGAACTGGTCGCCCGTGTTGCCCGTCGCTTCATGCCCCGCCTCAAGACACAGTCTGAGGTGGCGACAATGCAATACCTACGCGAAAGGACCTCCATCCCAGTCCCAGGCGTGTATTTCTATGATTCAAACCCTTACAACCGCCTAGGAGGCGACTATATCCTCATGTCAAAGGTCTGTCACTCCTGGTGACGTACCCGCCTACCCCTCGCTGATGTGACGTTCATGGTCATCCAGGCATCGGGTATCCCGCTCGGCAGCGTGTACCACACGATGTCCAACGAACAGCTTAGGAGCCTATTGAAAAATGTAGCATCTCTCATAATACCTCTCTTTGCACAGCGTTTCTCACATATAGGATCTCTCCATTTCTCTTCCTCCTCCCGCTCAGTCGCATCACCACTCAACTCATCCTCGGCAACGCCCACTGCAACGCACTCACGATTCAATTTCTTTCCATTGACTGCCACCCCCGCATCAGCTGACACGCCAACAGCCGCCACATCCGCTTTACCACATGTTGGTCCTATCGTTTCATGGCCATTCTTTGGATCCGGCCGGGGCGACCTCGTGCATCCGTCCGAAATCAATCGCGGACCATGGTCCTCGACGCGATCTTATTTACAGTCTTGTGTGCAGCGTGAAGTGGATGGCGTAAAGCGCGAAAGCGAGGGCAAATCTGCCCCTCATCGACTCCACCTTGATCCGCACGAGATCCGATCTTCCAGACATCACCACCTCGATGCAGTCCCAGATGATGAGAGTGACGACTCTGACGAATGGGACGCACAAGAGAGCGAGGAAGAATGGGAAGGTCCTGGTGACACCATGTACAGCGATTATCGCCGCATGCAACGGAGTACCTTCTTGGTCGCGCACATCATGCGCCGCGAACAATGCGTGCGCAAAGAGATGAATCGCTGGATGCGTATGATGGACAGGTTAGGGACTCATGCAGATATGTCGAATAATGAAGGGTTCGGTATCGATTGCCACGATCTAAACCTCGAAAACGTGTTTGTCGACGAAGTTGATCACACCAAGATTGTATGTTCGAGTGTTGTTCTGTCCTTCGCCGTATCGCTCGCTCACTATGATGTTCTTCCTCTCAGACATGCATCATTGATTGGGAGTCGACGACCACTCGACCCTTGTGGGCTTGTGCTCACCTCCCAGCATTCGTTCAGACCAGCACATTCACGTCCAAGCTGTTCCGCGAGGTTGTCGCATCGATAGCCCTCTCCAAGTCGCCGAAAAACGCAAATCAGCCGGGTCTCGCCGCGACCGCGAAGGAATGGCTTCACTACGAAGCCGTCGGCGCCCGACTCCGTCTTGCCCACCGTTGCGTGGAATGGGACGGATGGGAGGAAGGGCTCGTCGAGAGTATCCTAGGACCAGAGGAGAACGATGAGGAGTGGTTCAAGGACGTCGACTCGACCGTCGATGGCTCAGAAGTGCCGAGCGCGCCGTCGGGCAACGGAAGGTGCCACATCGAGAGCAACGCGAGCTGTCAGATGTCGGAGCCGTCGTCGGGTGCGCTGAGGCTGGTGGCTATGAGGAGCCGGAAGCAGGCGGGCCAGTTGCCGTTGAAACGGGCCCAAGAGAAGGAGCAGACGTTGACGACGACGGGAGACATATGTGGGGGCCGAGGCGGGGAGCTAGGACGGCGGTTGGAGGCGTGGTTGAGTGTGACTGGCAACGGGAAGCGGCGGCTAGCGGACACCCAGGAGGAATACGATGCGGAGGCGGAATAGGATGGTCACTGTGGGAACTTCATTCTATCTTATGATGCTGCGGGTCCATACGGATAATTATTGACACGATGAACCCGCTTGGACGGCTTTAGTATGCATCCATAGACTTTGCATGACTTGTCTGTAGCATGACAAGGGACCTTGGAAAGAGGCCTGACTATATATTCACCATCGTTTGTATGATTACATTGGTATCGGACGGCAATACGATCTCCATGGATCTACCTGTTCGAAATAACAATAATACAAGGCATCCCCGTCGAACAGTATTTGATCGTGCAACAACCTCTACTCCTCGGACCAGTCAGAAAATCATGGATTATCCACCCATCTGAGGAATACCAGATTCCCAGACAAGGTGAAGAACATCACCTGCCCGTTCTCGTACGCATAAAACGAGTTTTTGCTGCGTGGCCGGGCAGACGGTGGAATCCATATCACCCGCCGATCACCCTTGACGAGCCATCCGTCCTTCCGGACCCGATAAGGCGTATGGAAAAGACCATCTCTGGCCTCTTCCGGGTCGGATTGGGAGACGAGGTGCGGGAGGAGGGTCTTCTTGTCCGACTCGCCATCTACATCCGTAGCATCCTCCTTGTGCGAGCAAAGCGCACACCGCGTCATGCCCACGTCGTCCGCGTCGAACGGGACGGCCCACTCAGAAACGATCCCGTCTTCGCCCTTCGACGTAAGCTCGGTCAGATCGCCCGAGAACCGGACGACGTCTACCTTCTTGACCGTGGCTTGCTCTCCAGTCACGACGTCATGCGATGTAGACGTCGACGGGGACCATAAACAGAGCGAGCCGTCTTCGCGCCCGATCGCGACCCTCTCTGCACCACCGGACATGACCATGTACGAGAGCGCCGTGACGGACGACGTGGAAGCCTCGAACTTGGCCTTGCAGTGTCCGCTTTCACGGTCCCAGATGCTGACGACCCCCGATTGGGACCCGCCGATGAGCATCTGCGCATTGCCCGAGAAATAGAGCACCTTGATGGGCGAGTCCGAATCGGATCCTCCTATGCTCGTTCGCTGCTTATCGGCTAGCCGGAATACCTCCACTTGGCCGGGTCCGTGCCCACATGCGACCCATTTGCCGTCACCGGACGCGATGAACGAATGGACTTTCTTCAGTCCCGTGAACTTCATGCGCTGTTCGCCCGTCGCACCATCAAGGATGCGCAGAGTGCTCTTATCGTCGTTGAATAAGCTCGCAATGACACATAAGATGATGCTGTCGTCTGCAGAGAACCTGAAACGGATGTCGCCATCATCGCGCATCGATCCCACCAGACCTGTATCAATCTTTTTGATGGCGTTGCAATTTTCATCGACCAGGTACCATTGAAGCGCACTGTCGATGATGAACCGCGTGCCGGTGAGAGAGGGAATTATTTGGCATGACAGACACAGCAGTTGGGATTTCATCGCGATCTCCAGTTCTTCCCAGGTTCTCCCCGGAACGGTGAGGTCCAGGATATAGAATGCGCCGTAAGAATCTGAGGTTGCAGCCCAGTTCCCATCGGGCGATATTGCCAGCGCTGTTTTCTCCCCAGAAGCATTCAGAGCCAGACCATTGGTTGGGTTTGGCAGTGTTCCAGCGAATACGGCGCTTTGGCGTGTATATACAAAAGCAGGAGAACCGGTCGCGTACGCAGTCGCCAGGAGTGGGCCCGAGGTGGCTGACTCATCGGCCTCCGACTCGTGGATCGCGTATCTAAGTGCGGGTGGTGGTGCTCCCCACCCCAACATCTTGGCTTGCCACGCAGGGGCACGCTTCAAGGCCTTTCTAAGCACTTGTTCCAAATCCCAGAGCGTATCTGACGTGTTACGTAAAGCAAGGTTCCACGACAGCATTACATCGTCGCAGGCAGTGATGAGCAACTTGTCTTCGTTGAAGAAGTGGACAGATCGTATCCCTGTGCGATGTCTGGAAAACGTTTTCGTACATTTCCCCGAGCCAACGTCCCACATCTTGATCGTCTTGTCTTCCGATCCTGATGCAACGATCTTCCTGTCCTTCGAAACAGCAAGGCAGTTCACTACCTTCCGATGTCCCATCATCCCGCGAATCACCTTCCCCGTCGACATATCCCAGACGATGATCAGATTATCTTCCGCTCCAGAGAATAACCGCAAGGAGTCATTGGAAAACACCAACGCCGTCACAGGTTTTTCGTGGGTAACCATGTGGTACAACGATTGTGCAGTCTCGACCGACCAAACGCGGATGGTGTGGTCGCGCGAAGCAGATGCCAACAAGGCACTGTTGTCTGAGAACTCGAGGCACGTGATCTTTTCGGTGTGGCAATCATCGTGCTGCATATGCTTCCGACCGACCTTTGGGTCCCATATCGCGACAGTACCGCCTCCGAACGCAGCGGCCAAGAAGAGACCCGATGGAGAGAAGCGGACGAGGAGTGATGTCGACGAGTGATCTCCCAAGGTTGCGACGTTGCCTCCTGTGATCGTGTTCCATACCTGGACACCTAGACTCGCACCGGCTGTGGCGATCAAGTTGCCATCCGGGGAGAAAGATATGGAGTGGATGCAATTATGGAGATTGAGACCCCTGCGGACGGCCCCCCCATATTCAACCGGATCTGGATGCGTGATAAGCGTGCCGAACGACAGGTGCTTGAACGTCTTGTAGATGGCACTATCTTTGGCAACAAAGGCGATCATTGTGAGGTAGACATGCAGTGCACAGTCGGAGATGCAGTCCATGAAAAGTACCACGAGACGCTCCGCTTCTTTTATCAGCTTCAATTGGTCATCGGGAGCTTCGGGCAATGTCTGTGAATAAATCTCAGCTCGCACAAGAGGCGAAGACGGGAGCGCAAACCTTCAACCATCTGATGCACTGGCGAAGCATCACCACAGCGTTCTCAGGCTCGTCAAGGAGGCTGAGTGCCTCTATCCAACAAAGCAACACAGTAGTGCTGAATGTCTTGAGCGCACCTAGCAGCGCCTCATTGGCAACCCCATCATTGGGGAGCTGCGCGAGATGGTGAGACCAGAACCGACATGCGTAAAGCAGAGCCTCGTCGAATGCTGCCGTTCGGCGTTCAGTGAGATCCGGAACCTCGCGGTTCGCCTTGGCAGGGTCTCCAATCCCACACATGTCGCGTTTCAACGAATGCGACATGATCTCGAAGCACAGCTGCGCCATGAACCGGTGATAGGCGTCCGGGTTGATTGTGAACTTTCTCGATCGTTGATGACTGATCAAGAAATCCCGAAAGGAAGCGTGATAAAACTGGATGGGCTGTTTTCCGTCGTCTGACGCAAGGAGGACGGAGCTAAGGGCAGGGACAACAAGCCTGACGTCGACGTTTGGTTTGGGTCGCTGAAGTAGACTGTGCAAACCTGATACGGACATGGGAATGGTCATGCAATATACGAGGCCGAGCACGAGACGAGCAACGTCTGGGTCGGGGAAAGTGGAAATCGCATCCCGATACAGTGAGTCGAGGTCGGCATACGCAGAACCTGTGGATTCGGAAGCCGTGTCTTCGATAATAGCTTGCAGACGCAAGATGGGATTATATGTCTTGGATCCCACAAACTTTACGACCGTCAGAGCGAAGATGAACAAGCCATTGGCCTTGTTTACGATGCGTTCGAGCTCTTCTGACGGTGGCCATGGGCGAGCAACCTCTCGCATTACTTGGGGGTTTTGGTCATATATGTCATCCAGGGCACGGCGGAGGAACGAACGAATATCTGCGTCCACAGTGAAAGCGTGGATATCGAGAGGTTGTGTGAGAGCCGCTATGTCTGGAGAGTGGAAGCGTGACTGAAGCCAGGGTTCGGCCCTGCTCGTAATCAACAAGCGCAAAGGTACGGATGACTTGCGGGACAGATCTACGAGAAGCGTCACGAGCTCCAAAACCAGACTCTGGTCATCGCACTCGTCAAGTGCATCAACGATAATCAGAAGCGGTGAATCCGGGGTCTCTGCTGCAGTGGACAAAGGTTCAAACAATAGCTTCTCCATTTGCTCTCGAAGCACCTTCATCGGAATCATGTAATCTTTCTCCAACGCCGTGATCACCGCAGGATATATGGACGGCAGGAAGGCGAGAAGTTGCGTGGCTAGGGTTGGAATTACGTGTTGCATGGTGCGCCGCTCGAGATCTCTGCGTGAAAAGAAGAAGCTGGCAGCTAGCCGCTTCTCACTCGCGTACTTCTCTGCTATCGTCTGTGACACTGCCGACTTGCCCGATCCAGGTCGGCCATTCAGCCAACAGATAGGTTTCTGGTCCGGTTCATCTGCCCATGAGGTTAGGCGAGCAAGTAACTCGATGCGTGTCCCTTCGATACACTTTGGCGCCGGGTACCGCTGGGCGGAATCATAGGCAGCACTGGGTGCGCTCGTTCTGTGGAGAGATTCAATGAGATCTACGAGTGGTGGTATCAGAAAGTTGAAATGCCAGTGACTGGTATTGCAATTGCTCACTTGAATGTTGATCCTGGATGATCTGATTTCCGTGGACGACAGTGTGGACCGTTTGATTGCCTTGGACTGTGGGCCGCGAATAGTAGTACTGGTCTCGATGGACCTCGCTGAAGGTTGAATGGCTGGCATCGATGTGAGATGAATTGTTGAACATGAGTAAATGAGTAAAGTAACGACGCGTCCGATATGCCAAACAGCGCCTAGTGCAGCAAGGCGGGATGGCAGGAGCACTGCGCACAGTCCAAAAAGGTATTATTACTGATTAGTACTGACAATGCTAAAAATGTTCTTCAATGAAAACTCCAAGTACTAGGTGCGTACCAAAATAACAACCAAAGAGGAGGACAAGGCGAAATCGTCTCTTGCTAAGGTGTCTTCCGTCTGCAGACGTCGTAGAGCCAGTCACGCCATCACTTTTGTTCCATCTCGAGTCACACAACTTTTGATCGCCTTTGGTTGAACTCTATCCCCATTGCGTCTCTGTGAAACAATGCAGAGACGACGCGTATTCGCACGCTGACTACCATCCTTCATTCCTTGAAGTGAGGTCTGATCATCAGCAACCAAGGAATTTACCGATTTTTGAACCACGGTGGCGGGCACTCTGGACCGTTGCCTCAGATGCATGGAACTAGATTTAGTATGTGAATCATATCGAACAAAATCTGACATCGGCTCCGCTGACAGAATTCCATGTTTCAGATGTGGGTTCCCCTGGCCTGTGGACTAGTGTTCAAACAATCATAACGGACGCGATCCCTACTAGGGTCCATGGAGTTGCGTCTCATCTTCCAATTAAATCAACGGCGTGCTGGTTAAGCGACGACGTTACACCTCTGGCGATCATCTGGCGGTAAGTACCATCCGGAGTCCTATCGCCCTGCATCTGGTACCAATGCGTTCATATCTCTTTTCCTAGCAGGACAAAATAGTACCACGCCGAGTAGTACATATAACTGCGAAAACAAAAACCTCATTCTCGACTAATCTTGCCCCCTTACAGTTTGATTCACTTGCATTTTCTCTATTTTGTATGCCATGTCCTCTGACTCCGACTTGGATAACACCGTGCAGATTCTAGAGACAGCTGTTGCTGTACCTGGTACGTTCAACTGCGACGTCAAATAAATACTGATCCTACAGATGTCCAACTAGTCGCCATAATCACAGTTGTCGGGTATGATTACCGTGAGTGCTAGTACTCCCAGGGGTGTATGCTATTCTTCACAAGTGATCTCATCATTAAACCTCGGTTCCTCGAAACTCTAGTCCTCATGCTTTCGAAAGAGGCATGTCATTTGCTTTCTGCTTCTTCTTATACTGCTGATGAGTTACAACTTCAAAGATAAACCATGTCTGGGTAAGATGGAACGGTTATCCACTATAAACCATGTTCTTAATAGCACTGTAGCTCAAACCCTGGACTTGGGTCACTACTCTATTCCTTATCGTACGTTGTATAGCTCGTATGAAGTCTTTCCGACCCTCATCAAATCTTTCGTTCCGCAGGTTCGATACTTCGGTCTCCTTTGGGCAGGGTACGTCTGTGGTTGCTGCAGCAAATATTAGAAAACTGATAATTTTGTCTCCACTATCAAGCGCTCTTGCGGTCGGCATGTCCAATACTCTACTACATGGTTGGTTGAGCTCATCAGATAACGTTCGCAGTCGGTGGTATTCTAGTACCTGGTCCTGAGTTGGTCAGTTTTCACCCACGGAAAGTGACTCATCACCAATGAACGTATTTGAATAGACGTAGGCACCTCTTCTTCACGTTGTGCGATAACATCAACAGTCAACAGGTGTAAGTTGCCATCTCGTGACTATCAATACCAGACGGGATATTGACACTATCTATAGGTACAGTGCTGTTCGCGATAGGAGACTGGGGATACTATATATTCCTCGCCGCTGCCGATCGTGAGTTGCCATAACATTTCGCGACGTGTTCCCTTCTGTGAATTGTGTCATAGTTGTGATGATCCTGCGCGTTTATGCATTATGGGGTCGCAACAAAGTAGTCCTCGCTATCCTCCTGTTCATCTACGTGCCGCAAATCCTCGTCACTGTCATTTGGGAATTTTTATATTACATCCCTGGTAAGGACCTTTCAGGTGCGTTGCGTTTCGAGTCAACTCGAAAGTCTCAAAATATCCTTGAAAAGGGTTCTGACCTTCTCCTTTCCCGTAGTGTCGGTTTCCAAAGTCCTCAATTTCAAGTTTTGCACATTCACGTCCAACGTGACACCACCTCTGGATACATACAAAATAATTCCCCGATACGTTCTCGGATCTGCTTTGCTGATCCTTGCTGTCATTCCGACATTGAGATATTCGATCGAGACTTATCGAACGACGAAGACTTGGGAAACCAACAGGTCCATAAAACTATTGGTTAGGGAAGGAGTTGTTTATTTCGTCGTGTACGTCCCACATGTCTGTGTCATCATCGCTGTCCATATTTCTTTTCTCGTATTTCTCATAAAGATGCTGATTATCCGGCCGTTTTCCCCGAAACTAGCAACCTGCTGTACAACATCGTTAATTCAATCCAAATACCAAACTTCGACTTGACGCTCTTCGTGGATGCTTTTAGTTACTCGCTTGCGTGCACTATCATGCCCCGGTTCATCATCAGCATACGGGAATTGTACGACTGTGAACTTCGGAGCCAATCCCACGGGGTAGACACCGGCTTCGGGCTGCACTCACAACAAACCCTTGCCTTTCAAAAGACGTCGATGACTGGGGTCACTTTTCTGGAATCAGTTGAAGCTACGGAGACGGAAAGTGAGGGGGAAAGCTCGAGGGTAATACCACTCAAAGCAATCAGGGTTTATGATACGCATCAAGTTCGAGAAGCTGGCGAGATCGAGAACGCGACGGTACCTTTTCCGAACACTTTCTTTACTAAAAATCCATCTCACGTACACCACGCTCTTTGAATTGTTAGTATGTAGATGACACCTAGAAATGTGAATGTGTAACATGCATCTTTGTTGTGTTGGAGCGAGCATGTTGTGGACCTCCAGTATTTTCAGTAAGTGTTGCTTCATGTGGTTCACATATGACTGCATAAAGGTGAGAGCAACTCGCTGGCTGTTCCGTCGACAATTCAGAATGCTACTTAGAATCAAGATGAAGCTCCCCGAGCACCGGATCCGAGTCAGACATTGCCCCGTACCTCTCCCGGGCCGTTCGTCACCTCCCAGAGTCTGTCTTCCATCTTCTTCCGGTGGATCCTTGATTGTCGATTTTGAATGTTGTTCATTGAAGTTGCCATCAAGGCCCATCGAAATACACTCGATGACGCAGACGCATGAAAACAAGGTAACAATGCGATACGAGAGCCAAACATGTCCCGAGTCTGTTGGCCATGCTCACGGGTCAATTTATGTTCGGTGCCCCCAAGTCGGCAGTAAGCATGGAATTGCATTCCTTTTACCCTCAGGGAGTGCACTCACACGAGCAACAAGAATCCGATGACCGAATGTACTGGTACTTACGTTTCTGTTTGATAGCCGATAGATATGTTCCGAAGGCAAGTAATGATTGGCTTGTGGTAGTTCCAGAATCGAAGCTAGTGAACGCACAAGCGCATAATTGGCACAAGAGTCCTTGCAAGCAATCAAGCACTCGAAGAGGCTGATATACACGCTTTACTAGCAATATATGTTGGAGCGACGTGACTTGAAGAATTTCGTATTCAGCGAACCGTGATGGAGAGACAATTACCGGTACTACTTCAATGTTCTTCCCATTATAAGTGTGTGAATAAGCGTTAGCAAGTTGCCAGGAGGCGACAAAAACGCGGGTCATGGATACACATCAAGGAGTCCAGAGCTGTTGGGGGGAATCAGCGTCCTATTTGCTCCCAGTCGCCTTTTTCATCTGTGCAACGATCCTGTCTACCTCGGCGACGTGCTTGTCTGACAACTTCTGAAACTAGAAACAAAAAATAAGCGCTTCACGCTGGTCGCAAATCAACGTGAACTTGCCTCTTCGAGTTCCACCGAGCGTTTTTCGTACTTGCCCTTTTTGACGCTAGCCTGGTGATGTTTGCGGACCTGAACACGCACGTCTTCGGCCATTCGGCTAGCAGTAGCAAAGAGTGCGTTCCGAGCCTCGACCGTCGGTCTATCGACAAGGAGCAGTCAACAGTCAATCAGCAGTAGTAGTATGACATGGAGGTGAACCCACTTGGGTATTGGTATTTTCAGCGTCCGCGAATCCAAACGTTGAGGGACGACGTTGGGTATCTTCGCAGCGTATATCCCCTGTTCGACCGCCTTCATGTTCTACTAAATGCTCGTCAGCAAGGCACGATGCACGACCAATATATAAAAAAAGGCAAAAGAAAGAGAAAACGCGCAACGAACATGCTCGTCGAACACGGTAACTATCAACACAGATCCGTCCTTGATCCCGACGGTCGCCAGTTCCTCGAGCTTGGTTGCCTGACCGCGCCGAGCCTCGATTCGGACGGGTGAAAGCAGGGCAGGGGTGACGCGTCCGCTGGCGCGTGTCTCGAAAGCGGCAACTTCTTTGCGGAACCAGTCGACAGCGGACGCCATCTTGGACTCGGCCTTTGCGTACTCTGCCCGCGTCTCTTCCGAGTCAAACAGCTGTTTGGAGCCCGGAACGAAGGACGCAGTGGACTTGGCTTTCGATTTCGAGGCGTATGTGCGCGAACGAGGTGGACGATAGATCACGTTCAGCCGGAAAACGGGAAGAGATACATGGCAGGGGCTGGTGACGGTAAACGACCTCGCGCCAGTCAGACGCGCCACTTGTCGAACGAGAGACATGTGCTTTCGTTTGAACGGAGAGAATTTTCAGCTACATTCCGAATGTTCCTAAAACAGTTGTGCCCCTATGGGAATTCTAGGTGAGTCTATAAAATAAACAAGAAAAACATGCTACAGATGCTTCTATTCGTTCCAACCAACGCTCTACTACGAAAACTGCTTGCTCAACCCGTCGTAAATCAAAAATATGATCGCACTGCTCGGTATGGACCTCGCCACCGTGATCCCACAGCCAGCATAAAACCCACGGATCCCTTGCGCCTTGTACAACGCCTTGGCAGTGCCCAAGAACGTCGACCGAGGAACCCCCTTGCTGCGCGGTCGCAGCTCCTCCTCCGTCTGCATCGTACTCTTGACTGTGTCCGCAGGGAAGAGGGAAAAGTTGAAGACGGCACCAGCGCACGCACCCGAAACGGCTGACTCCCACGGGAGGATATCTTTGCGAGCGAGAGGCCGGCCTGTGCGCCTCGCGCGTCGTTGAACAAGATACGTGCCGACGAACTCTTTGCATGCAAACCAGGCGGCACCGCCTCCAGTTTCTCGTATGAGAGTTCCCGTTTGGCCGAGCCAAAGACCGCGGAAACCGTCGTTTCGAATGACAGATGCTAGAACGGCGAGTGGGCCAGGGAGTTTTTGAGGTTTTATGGGTGGCGCGAGCGTGGTAGCTCCGGCTCCGACCGAAGTTGTTCCGGTTTGCGCCCCAGAGGCGTTCACGGCAAGCATTTGGACTTGCATTTTGCACTTTACAAGCTCGACAGGAGTACTAAAGCAATACATTCAACAAAAGGAGAAACTCGAGGTCGTTGTGGCACGTACAGGATGAAACTCGTGATAGCGCCCGCGCCAGCGCCGGCAATGGCTAGTTGAGGAAGTGTGAGATCATGGGAAGTCGGTCTTCCAGTGGCCCATCGTATGGCATGCTGTAGCTGGCTATACGATACGAAGAGAGACGCGTTTTCGACCATAGCGCCTACGACCGGGGCGGGCAACCCCTTCAGTAAAATCAACGTCAGCACACATGCCTGTAACAGAGAAAACGGACGACTTACACGATAGAGCCCTCGTACGCCTTCATTTTGGAACGTTCGAACGAGACAGTCTATGGGTCCTTTAAACCTTGCGGTCGCATCCAGCACTTGAGACTGGAGCCTGACTTTGGTGAGATCGAAAGGGTGCTCGAACACCTTGGAGGTCATGCCTGCGATCTATGTACATGTTTATACTTTTTTTTTTCCACAGAGATGAATACGCACACTTCCAAAGGTTATGTCCTTGACCGCATCCAGGACGGGCGAGACAGCGTGTGCGTCGTCAGTCATGGCAGCGGGCAGAATGAAAGGGTGCTGGTGGTGGGGACGAGGATGGCGTGCTACTGCATTATAAGTTATGGTCGACCAATCCTGTGGATAGCTGTATATCGCTCAAACTTCTTTGCAGACACACGGTTTCGGATCAATCCCGCCAATCGGACTTCGGAACTCCCCACACCCGGAGGCAATGCCGGATGGTTGATCCCTGCAGAGCTCTATGTCTATCATTTGCATGCCATATCTCGACGCCATCAAGCTGGTATATCCGTCTAGCGTAGATGACTACATCTAATCTCGTTCTATCCCCGTGATCCCCATGGGAATTTGTCTAAACATTTTCCGTGAGATACCATCGTCTTCGATGACCGTCACTTGCTGGAGTGTGTATCCATTCCTTCGAGGAATCCAGCGGAAAACGATGAACCAGTAAACAATGCCCAACAATACCATGATGAGCGCGACGACGACGGGTAACTAGAGTGCATCAGTCGCGTCACTGCACCGTATGATCAAGCAACTTACGTAGTATGGAATGTGCTCGTATGGCTCCTGGCCTGGGGATGGTGGTACCAGCATTACCACAGCCAGGAAGATGTTAGAAAGGAAGAAAAACACGACTACAAACTTGTTTGCTCGATACGGAGGGTCCCACTTGAATGACTTGAATGCATCGGTGTATAGCAGCAGTAATCCACCGGACGTGAAAAGGAAAATGAGCACGACGGACATCGAGGTATCTAGAGGTTCACAATCAGAACGGCGGTCATCCGGCTAGTGAAATATTGTCACAATTGATAATGAAGAGATAGGCTTCTCCGGGCGGTGGCAAGGCCATCAGCAGAACTGACACCACATATTGCGCGAAAAGTCCAGGAAGGGGTGCATTGAATGGCTTGTTGCTCGCAAAAAAAGAAGAATATGGGAGAATTCCTTCTCGCCCCAACTCTTGGATAACTGACATCTATCCTAAGGTAAGTAACACGTGCGAACGAGAGGTTTCATACCTCTGCCATGTACGAATAAAACCGAAAGCATGTTCCCCAACGCAGAAAGGGCAATCACGGCACTCAGGGCCTACAGGAACGTAAGCTCAGGTGTCGACACATAAACCCACACAACACCGACCCTTTCTGTCACAGACCCATAGAGATTTCGGAAGAACAAGGCACTGATGGTGATTAGTTGCACACCAAACAAAGCTATGACAAACTCTCTTACGCAGGGATGAGACCCCCACTTAGCATGTCTGTTTTGGACACAACCGCAAAGTAAGCGACGTTCACGGATAGAAACGCGAACGCCACAAAACACATCGCCAGTGGTGCTGCGAGCTTGATTGTCCTCACTGGGTCTCGGACTTCAGATAATGCATAGTTTGCATTCGAATACCCGTTGTAAGACCTAAATTTGAGAATGTAGCAGTGGCGTTTTCCAAAGTCACGACTATGCTACCCACCAGATAACAGTGTACATCCCAACTGCAAACGAGTTGGCTCCGATGTTGGGACCCTCCCAAAATGTTTTCCAGGTGTAATTGTTGGGCTGATCGTATTCCTTGCCGACTGCAAATCCAGGTGCACCGATCAAGCTCAAGAGGCCTGACGCAGCAATCAGCGCCACAATCGCCATTTTCAATACACCAAGGGTATTCTGAATCCTAAGGCCAAACTTGAGGAACGCCCCATGGACAATCAAACAGAACGTCTGGCTCAAGAATGCGGTAATATGGACGTTTGTCGGTGTCCGTTCGTAAGCCAAGGCTTGAAGAGCGTCTGAGAGGGTCGTTAGTATTTCTATGACCACGTCATTTCAAATGTTCACATTCTCCAAAAGCTATGCTCGCCGCAGACATCCATCCCTATATTAGACCCATGCTGGTTAACACGAAATTGTACGACAAGACTGACATGGGGACGACGCTTACAGTGGACAGGGTATACACTGCGTAAACGCAAGTGATCATGAATGCAGGGCGTCGAAAGATGTACTCCAGGTAGGTTTTCTCCGCGCCGTTCCGAGGAAGACCCTATTATAGCACTATTGAGAAATAGTGATAGCGAAGCGGCCTAGAGTATATCTTACTGTCCCGAACTCGACGAACACGGCAGTTCCCGCGGTAGCGACCAAAGCACCGAGAATCCACATGATGAAGCTCATCGCGACACTCCCCGATGAATTCAAGATGATGCCAGGTGTTGCAAATACGCTAAGATAACGCGGTCAGCCTGTCTCCAACCTGACCACAGAAAACATACCCTGTTCCAATTACCCTGTTGAAGATAAGGAATACTGCGCTGAGCAACCCTGGATGACCGACGCATGAACGCCAGTCCTGCGCAGAATCTTGTTTCACTCACCCAGCTGGCGTCTGTTGTCCGGTACAATGTCAGTAAACGATCTAGAGTCCACTAGCAAGGGTTTTGTTAGCCAACGTCACAAGCTTCGAAGCATCTTTTTCAATCACGAACCATTCTCGACGTCTTCCTGACTCTCTGTAGGCGTCTTCGCTGTGAAATGCGAGTGCGACTGCAGGAGGGGTTCTGTCTCCGAACTTGCAGAGGAAGATTCGATATGATAGGACATGGTCGAGAAGTCTGCATATGGATGTTGCAGCGACGGAAGCAACGAGATACTGACAAAGATGTAAATAGACTTAGGTGCGATATGGGTGCAGGTATTGCGACATTGACGCCGCGGTTCAACGTTCAAGTTTACTGTGTCAAATTACAAGTTGCTTCAAGCGAACAGGCTGATGCCGTCACGGTCATAATGATTGTTTTCTAGTAAGTTATGTAGGCGAACGCTAGTACTTACTGACAGAGAAGGCCACTACGATGTACTTCACGTTTACCTAGTCAATCCAACCTAGCTAATCTTGGCCCCCGTTGGCAAGAAGAGCCTGCGAGCGTAACGTATACTACAGGTTGCCACCGTCGTCGTGTGGTCAATATTGGTGACTGCATGCGGCACTCGACACTCAGCTCGGCGCAGGGGGTCACGCAGAATCACAGACAAAAAGACCGGAATACCCTACTGCACACCAGCTGAAAGGGTGAAAGAGGTTACAGGCTACACCTGGAAATGTTTGATCAAAGGGAGCAGATGTGAGAAACAAAGCGGATGTAGACGGGCTCGGAGGCACTTGAGCATTTCCAGTAATCACATGTGGTAGTGATCGATCGGGGCCTCAGTGAATCCAAAGACTCGGATTCTAACCTGCAGCTGAGTAAATAGAGAAACAAAAACAACAGCCCACCAAGTCCGTGGTCAAGACCGTTTATGAGCTGATGCAATTTAAGCGCAGCAGTTGTACAGAGATGAAAAGAAAGAACACCGCAACAGTCAGACCCTGGAGACAGGGAATGGAGAAACGAGGACGGACAGCCCGCGCAGTGGCATGCCAGAGCCACGCGTCAAAGCCAACTTCCTATCGACGACGACGACGTGCTCGGGACCACATCGCCACCAGAGCGTGAAGTCGTGACAAGGCGGTCGGAATGCTTGGCGAACGCAACGGTTCAGAGGGAGCGGCGAATTGCCAATTCCAAACTGTCTTGAAGCCTGTCGTGCATTGTGGTGTGTGTGACGAGGCTCGAAGGCCGATGATGCATCACGAACACATCGAGAACCAGGAAATGTGGCATGGGTTCATTAGATGCATCGCTCCAGCGCGTGAATAGATTGTTGGGAATAAAGATAAGCTAGACTGGTCGTTATCATCGTAATGCGTCGTAAGCTGTCGTGAAAAAAAAAAAAGCTGAAATCCTCAAAAGATCCCATAAGAAAGGACCATCACCATGCATGACGTGGAAAGCAAAGCAGACAAATGGAAAAAAGGGCGAGTTGGATAAACGGGAAACGACCGTACCGATCCGACCGCCGTCATGAGCTCGAGCTGGCGCAGTCACTGGGGTTCAGCGGCCGCACAGTCACACTTTCGCTCTGACCGCGCGGTCTCCCATTCACATCCATTGGTGGTCTCGACGATCGTTTCAACCTCAACGACGTGTCATCCTGAGAGCACGAGAAAAAGTCGTCGTCGTCTTCGTATGGTGACGTGCCCGAATTTATCTGCGCAACATCAAAGTCTGGTCTACGGAGACGGACGAGGACAAAGAAAAGGATGAATTGAAACTACTTACCCACTGTTTCAGCAAATCTGCCACCCGCGATGCTTCCTCCGCGCTGAAACTCACATCCGTCCCTTTTTCGGCATGCAACCGCATCAGTTCGCTCAGCGGTCGCCCGTCTTTCCCTTTGCCTCCAGGGCAACTACCACTGCGGCCAGGCGTATCCTCTACGCCATCGCGGGGGAAAACGACCGAGTTGCGTGGCGTCGTGTTCAATGCGCGCCGGTTGAAAGAGATGCTCGAGGGATTGATGTCGCCCTCGGAGCGGTCCCAGTCGTCGGAGCCAAGAGAGAGAGAGGATAGCGTGAAGGACTCCTTTACGGACATGCCGTCTCAACGGGCGATGCGGTGGAAGATGGGAAAGTTGAGTGGGGCGGGGGAAAGATATTCGGTTCGGCAAATTCTGAATCATCAACACGACCCTGAGCGAGTCGGTGGTATTCATTCAACTGGTCATTGACACGCTCATAAGTAAAAGATTGTCGGGTGCGAGCACAATGGTTCTCTTCCCTTGCAGAAGCAGGAAGCATATGTAGTAGACCGATAGATCCACCACCGATCGCAAATACATTAATCAAACGACGAAAACCAACTCGTCGTCATGTATCGAAAAACAAACCGGAGGTAAACCAATAAACTACTGTATATCGAGCAACACGACCGAAAGTCCAGATGTATTAGTCCGAGAGGTGCGTGAATCGTCCTAGGCTCCATATCAGACGAGGCATGCCATCGCTCCAAGCATGGCAGCGAGAACAAGTCCGACATGGGTAGTGCTTCCAGCAATTGTCGCTCTGGTCGATCCAGAGCTCTTTCCTGTCGAGCTGCTACCCGAGCCACTCTGTGTGCCCGAAGGAGACGTGGTAGTAGAAGAAGGAGGTGCTGCAGAAGCGAGAGATTTTACGATCGACCACGAAGCTGCCGCGTTTGCCGATGTGCTGTTCTCCTGGTAAGGAAGGAAAGAAACGGTGCCGTTGCCAGAGAGTTGAATGAGGGAGTCGGTGCTGGCAAAGTAAGTAGCCTTGGAGTCCTTGATTGTCGGGCCTGAAAGCTGTTGGGTAGTGTTGGTCTGGCAATCGTGTTCTTTAAGTAACAAGATGCCAGGGCTCGTAATGCACGCCCTACCTCTACATTAATGACGTAGACTGCGGAAGAGTCTTGGGGGATGAAAGCAAACTCTTGTTGAACCTGAAACAAAACTCAGTTGACATAACACGAGCTTAGAATACAAAGCATACTCCGCTGTCTTGGAAGAATGATGTTGCCTGTCCATAGGTAGCAGGGAATGCGCCTCCGCTCGCGAGAGGATAAGCCTGAGATAGAGGCTGGAAGTATGAGTCTATCATAAAACTCACGACTGAGGTCATAATGTCACGGTAGATACAATGACACGTACAATGAATGACAAAGATATCTGCAGATCCAGCAGCGACGCCAGGGATGTCGAGAAAGTGAATGTGGTTCTGTGCCAAGGCCATCACGGGCTGATAGGTAGATGGATACGGGGACTGCTCATCGTCGGTCCACGCGATTGGTGTGCTGTTGGCTGACTTGAGCAGACCCATGTCCAGCGAGAACAAGTTCCCGTGGGAGAGCGCATCTGAAGCCGCCTCGTGTCAGTCTTTCGGCAAACGGGGACCTAAAGAAAATGAAAAATCACAGAATACGTTGGTATCGTGGTCTAGAATAGCGTCGAAGGAGGTGGTATCGAAGGAG
The DNA here is from genome assembly GCA_038091455.1 of Leccinum uliginosum. Classification (NCBI taxonomy): domain Eukaryota; kingdom Fungi; phylum Basidiomycota; class Agaricomycetes; order Boletales; family Boletaceae; genus Leccinum; species Leccinum uliginosum. The sequence goes on from JBBPOM010000408.1 coordinate 27,038, forward strand.
CCAAGTGTGGTAGCTTGGGTGGACCAAGATTTGCCAGCAGCATCGTAAATGTAAACGGAGGACGGGTTTTTGGCGTCGCCGTTGAGAACGTAGATAGCGTTGGTATACTGTGGAAGACATTCAGACGAGACGAAACAGACGAGTAAGTGTGCAAACCTGAGAAAGGTAGCATGTGGTGTTGGTACCATCAAAAGGCCTAAAGGCACGTCAGTCGATTACTGCACACGAATGTGGTAGGTCCCTACGGGCGACCACTGGCGGTAATGTCCGTAGCTTGTCCACCTGCAGAAAAGGGTCAGATAGAGGAGCTTTCACAGATGAGTCATGTGCTCACTTCCAGACCAAGAGGTTTGTGTACCAGCGGACCAGTCTTTGCCGTCGAGGTCGAATGCGAGCAAGTTCCAGTTGGCATCGAAAGCGACACACGGTGATGCTTTTACGGTCGCAGAAGCAAAAGTCAGTAAAAGAGAGGCTATGGTGAGCGAGAACATGATTAGTAGATGGTTCAGAGCAAAAGGTGGATGGGTCGACAGGAAATTGTGCCTAACTTACATAATTGCCTTCACAACCCCGTCGCAAGCGCGCAACCCAGTACTGGCGCTTTCAGCAGGACCTTCTCCCACTGGCCCATCATCTCGACGCAGCACCTGAACCGCAACGACTTCG
>JBBPOM010000409.1:0-27701 GCA_038091455.1 Leccinum uliginosum
GAGGAGGGAGCTTCCTGCTCGTAGATGGAGGTGGAGGGGAAAGGAAGGTGGGGGCGATTCCCACAAGTTACTCGGGCAAGAAGGGCCCTTTCGGGGTACCCGCCGGCACTTATTCGCTGCCATGCGGTACCCACGTTGGTTCATACCAACGTGGGGTCCTCTCTCGCCATCACGAGGATTCGGCTGAGCGACACAGAACTCAGACTCCACCCGGGGAAAGCACACAATAACTTCTTTCAAATTTCAGCCGCAATGTTGCCTCAGCCAATCGCAAAACGATCAGCTTCACTGAGTTTTACGCTGCAAGGCTGTTGTCTGGAGGCGCTGTCGAGTGACACTTGCGCAACGACGATTTACGTACGTACATATGTTGTGGTTTCTAAAAGGACCTGTCAGGGTCCGCCGACTCACTCCCTCCACACTCTCAACTTTTCCGCACTGCGATAATTCCATTTACCTTCTACGTACATAGTACACACCATGATGTCCTACGACCTTCTGGAGTCGATTAGGCTATACGACTATTCAGGAGGTATGGTTATCAATTGTCCTTCAAGTTGTCATGGTTTTATCTCATCGCCGACCTCTCTAGTCATGATGATGAGTGCTGTTGGATACGATTACTGTGAGTAGGGATTTCGTGCAGCATTCTCTATTTTGTTCCGAAGTAACGAACGGTCGCAACGGTATCGAACATGCCAGTCCTCACTTTGTCGAATGAGGTAGGTCGCTTTCCAGCTTCTCTTGTGTCCATGGCTAACGAGTTGTGAAGATAGACTATGTTTGGGTTGGTTCATTGTGTTTCAGGCGGATGCCAGCGGAGGCCTAGAATTCTGATGATGGTGCCACAGTGCAGAAACTGGACATGGGTCTCTACACTGTTTGTTGTCGTACGTATCAATCTTCACTACGCACGCTGCTGCGAGTCATGGCATCCGAAGCTGATCGTTCCCTATGATAGATCCGTTACACTGGTCTGTGCTGGATCGTGTGAGTTTATTGTTTCCACCAGCCTGCACGTTCGACTTATAGATTTCTGACGAATCATTTCCAAGCTCATCTGCACTTAGTGCGTGGAATTGCATTGGCCACTGAGGGTTCCAGGCTAACCATGAACTTCACGTTCAGATCGTAGTAACGTTCTGCCCGGCCCTGTCAATGTCAGTTTTCCGCTTGACAAACTACTTAATCGGATACTAATATTGCTGATATTGCGATGCACAGGTGTAAGAAATTCTTTTCTGCAAGGGGGTTACTGCTGTATTAACAATGGAACAGATGTGAGTTCATCCTTAGTCTCTCAATACCTAGATGAAATACTGATGCTATCTCAAAGGTACGGCGATAGCTGTAGTGCATTTTTGGGCATATGCCTTGTTCCTCGCCGCCGCTGATCGTGAGTTACCTGCTGGATACCTCCATGCATACCCGCCCGCTAATTTATGCCACAAGTGGTAATGATTTGGCGTGTTTACGCCTTGTGGAAGCAATCCAAGACAGTCCTTTACATTCTTTTGTTCATCTATGTTCCACAAATTTTCGTCACGTTTGTTTGGGACGGAATATACGAGTTTCCCGGAAGGACACTATTAGGTATATTTTGTAGTGAAATCTTGAGTGTATGGTCCTCCTGCTTACCCTTTTTGTGTTTAGTGAAACTGAAACAAGTGCCCGGATTTGGTGCATTTTGCACCTACCCGGATGTCATGTTTCCCTATCTGGTGATATACAGAGCAATCCCCCGGTTTGTTCTTGGGACCGCACTACTGATTCTCGCTATCATTCCGCCGGTGAAACAGGCAGTCGGGATGTACAGAGTGACGAAACAATGGAGAACAAAGAAGTCCACTGTGAAGCTATTGGCGAGGGAAGGAGCTGTTTACTTCATTGTGTACGTCTCTCTTAGCTCTCTCCCCTTTCTTTGCCCTTCTCTCGAAACTGCACAAAAACTCGGATACTCACATGAACTAGGAATTTACTTTTCAATATTCTTGGGGTTATCCAACCCAGGTCCCGAGTCCTCACGAATCTGATGTACCTCCTCAATTCTGTTTGTTATTCGCTGGCTTGCGCTATCATGCCCCGGTTCATCATCAGTATACGGCAATTCTATGACCGCGACCATCGGAACCAATGGCGAGGGATCGACAGCGGATTTGGATCATCACGAACAGTTGCTGTCTTAGAAATCCCCAAGTCTACGATCGCATTCGCAGACCAAGGCACTACTACCTACGAGGAAGATTCAGACGCGGAGGTGATTCAGCTCAATGTGGTCAGGGATATCGAAAAATAGCATTAAATTGGATGTGATTCGGGGTATATATCAGTGATCGCCGAAATCTGGTCTTCGCATCGTGTGTCTCACTGGTATGATACATGATAAGAGGTTGCATGTATGTACATATGTATTGTTCTGGGATATACGCTCCCCTCCACCTCACCTTATCGTTCCGATTTCTCAATTTCTCAAAATGCTCGCAAAGTCATACTATACACTGTCATCCATCCATCCTGCACCAGGGTTCGCGACTACATACAAGCCACTGTTTTTGATCGACAATATTCCGTATACCATACGGAAATTTTCGATCATAATTCTCAGAACGCCCACCACACCGATTACGATTCACGATCAAAGCGGTGCAATGCGGCTATGCACGATTGGTGCAGCCTACGGAAAATGGTTCATTAGAAAAGTCCTCTTTACATAAATGATTCCGTCGATTCCAATGCTGTTCACATGGATCATCGAGTGGCAACGGATCACTGGCATTTGATCAAATATATAGATTTTTCATAGCCTCCTACCCCAATCGGTCTCATCCATCGAGAAGTCAATTGCGTCCGTCCACAGGCGATGCGAGTCATTGCCATTTTGCATATTTCTCCAAGTCGATGCAATGTTTACCTTTTGATGGGCCTGGCAGGGGGCGGCGGCGCCGCAGGTCGATTCGAGGGGGACGATGATGAATTTGAAGGAAGACTTGATTTCGTTTCAAACATGTCGATCGAGGGGCAGGATGCAGGTGCGAGCGTGCGCACAAGCAAAAAAAAATAAGCACTCTTGGATTGTGATTGTATTGGTTGCAGTCACTGGATATGGTCTATGGCGAGCCACTCAAACACGACTGAAGCAAGGGCTGCGAGCGAGCCAATGCTGTGACCTCCAATGCTTCCGAGGAGCAGTGTCAACGGCTGGGTCTGGCGGGAAGAGCTGTCATGCATTTATGGGCGGTTCCAGTCGAGCGCGATCGGTATCATAGCACTGGCCAAGCTGGCAGTGTCTGGATTCTGAACACAAGGGATGGGTCCGACTCGTACGAGCGCAGGCTTGAAGGCGGACCCGGGGACAGAGTGGCAATCACGAAAGCGAGGAGTTATATCTGCCAAACAAGACTTTACGATGGTTTTGTATGTATCGATGAAGAGAGTCACTGGCCCTTCGTCGTGTATAAGTCGGGAGGCGGAATCACCATGGGTTCTTCTGTCCACGTTGATTGGATGTAGCCCGGCTTTACAAGTCACAGCCGTCCGTTGAACAACACTTGCGCCGACACTGTCGAAGCCAGGATTACCGCAACTGGCGATGGATGAGAAAAATGAACCAGTTGTGCTCCGATATCGCCAGGTTGAGTGGGTCCTCACTGAAACATGGCTGCTCCGTCGGAGTCCAGATCAAAAATCGACAAAGCCCACCGCCACACTGTTTGGGGCTTATCCGAGCTACTGAAAAAAGAGCAGAACCTTCTATCTCCTGTAAGGATGCCTTAATTTTAGGTGGATCATAACCACCACCGTCAAAATGCTGCCTCCAATGATCCCGAACTCAGTGCGACTACTATCACCTCGCTTTCTACTGTCGTTTGTTGTTCGCTTCCGCGTGTCTATTGGAGGCATAGCACTCGTATTTCGAAACTGGTTTGCTTCACTATGCAAGTCCATTCTAAGCCTTGCACGTCGTAGGGGCCAGTCGGGGATTCACCAATCGCGATTCAATGCAAGCATCGTCCCCATGACAGATGGTGCCAACAACCCGACGGGAGAACGCTCGCAAACTTCAGAACGCATCGAGTTGGAAATGGCCCGCGAAACTCTCGCCACACTGCCTGTGCTGGGTACACTTTGGCGGGACGACCTTCCGAAACTTCAAGCTCTCACTTCCAGCGGTTCACAAATTAAGATAGTTCCTGCCATCCCTGAGGGAGGATCGCAGCGCTATAAGCCCAGTCAGGACAAGTGAGGTTGTCGTTCATGTATTTTAGATCCTGTCTTATTCATTCATTCTGGTTCTGAGTCAGGCCAACCACTGAATCTCTTGACATACCAACCGGGCAACAGGGACTTCTGTCTAAGTAGGTCGAGTTTATCCACGAGTCTTGTCATCCCTTTGACAGTCTTCAACAGACTACCGCAACCTCCGAATGGATGGAAAAGACGGGTTCATCCAGAAGGGAATGTTTCCTTCTATCACGAAAGATTGGTAAGCTTTCTTTTAGACCTGGATTCTCTTGTAGACTGTTTCCCAGCGTATATTCACAGAGAGCGACATCGGTGACAACAAGAAGGAAGAACAAGTCCTTTCTTGTGCTGCGATGCTCATCCAGCAAGCAATCCAGACGGGCGACGTTATTCTGGACGATCTTACAGAGCTTGTTTTAAATGTGGACGATAGTAAATGTTGGCACTATTACTTTGTGGATCACACACGTCGCCTTCTCTTCTGGATGGTTTCGGTCAGCGCGAGAGACTTAGGGACTGACTTGAATTGGACCAATGAATACAGCCATATTAGTGAGTTTGGTGCTCCATTACCCCTTCTATTGACACCCATTTAGGGTCTTTTCTTGAGAAGCAGTATTGGTATGCATCTTTCGATCTTCCAGGCATGTCCCCGCCGTTTCTATTGTATTATACAACTGACTCCAACTCAAGTGTATCATATCTCACATGCAACTGAGGTCGCATTGTGAATACTACCCCCACAATCGCACCCTTCCGAAAAGAGCATTTGCAGACCTAAGAGGGATGCTCAATTATTTCAAGACTGGTATAGTACATTCCTTGCTTTGTGAACTAGCCACGTGGTATTCTTATCGAACCACTAGATATGATGACTACTGATTCTTCCCCGAGTCCGTTTGCCCAAGATGAACTTGTTGCTATATTAGATCTTATTAACTCGCTCAAAGGTCCGTATTCATGGTGTATGTGCCCCTCAGCCTGCTGACCTTTAGCGAAGACGACCAGAAGATTTCTGATCCATACAGTATTTGGGTAATTGGTATGAGTGCACTCGAGATGTCATGAAATGTTGTTGATTCCATTTGAAGTGCGGCTAATGGGCTTCTTCAGTGAGTGTCCTCATGACATCACATGATGCGTTTCCACTGAGCAAATACTAGCCGAAAATCAGGTTTTGAATTTTCACGGCCTGTCGTGCGCACGTTTGAACGCAGATATACCATTGTTCGAGAAACAAACTTGGCATCATCATCTCGTGTTCCAAATTATCAACGTGTTTCTGTTTGGATCACCGAAGGAACATTCTGTTCGTCTGCAGCGTATCTGGGTTGACGGCACCATTATTCAGCCTCGTTGGAAGGATTTCACCGACAGGCTCACGACCGAGTTGGGTCGGTATACCGTCTTCGTGGGTCATTTCTTTCTTGCTTTGCTTACAGAGATTTCTGAACAATTCTTTCGTGGCAGTCCACAGTGATGCTTGCTGTCAACTTTAGCTTCCTGGCCGTTACCGGCCCGGGCTCAATTTCGGAGGCGATCGATACTATCATCTATGGCTCGGTGGTTTCGACGACCGCGTCTATCATATTCTCTTTTTCCCTGTTGAACGTGTATAGCAATCCTGGACTTATGGTCGCTGGTATTGCGGTGCGTTTTTGTGCAAGGTTTTTACATCCGCTTGTGACGCTAAACATTGTGCACGATAGGCGGAAGCCATGCGAACGCTCAGTCAATCTAATACGGGGATGGCGTGTCTTGCGATTACGCACAGTCTTCCTATTGCATGCTTGGTATGGTCGTACGTCGTTTCGACTCGCCAGTGTCTATTCACGTTTCCGAGTCGCTCATGCTGATGGTTCTAGGATCATGTTATTCTCTGCGGCACTCGCAGTGCAGATATTCCGTGCTGGCACAAGAGCCATTGTTTCGACCTTGAGCGTCGAATGCTTCATTCTCCTATTGTTTGCAGGCATGAGCGTGCGCGTGTTGCGGCGGTTTTCAAGGAAAGACGACGTGGATGACAACGAAAGAAATAACTTGGATGTGGATACCTCTGTGGAACAGGATTCGTCGCAGCGCGATGTCGAGCTGGGTACGGTACGGCCGGAAGGTGACATGTTTGCTTCGAGTTGAATGATATGGTTGCGTTCATGCATGTCGTGGCTCAGATTACCAAGGTCTGGGGTCTGGATCATATGTACTTGTATGTTTCATGTATGTATTGAACGTACGACGCGACATACTGTTTGGAATACTCGAGTTTATTCAGGGATTTATTTGTCCATCTGAACTCAACTGAGACTCGAGAAAGCTCAAGCTCTCAGTTTCAAGCATGGCTAGCCTGGATTCCTTCGACTTCTATGTACATACTTTGTTTTCATTTTTGTCGTCTAGATCGTCGTTTGGCGCTACTGTATCAGTTCAAGGTCGGGCTCTGCCAAGTTTCAAGACCTCATCACCCGATGATACACAACCAACGTGGCATATTAGTATGACCATCTGGAATGAGTGAGATTGCCTCCTTAGACAAGGAAATGGACTTGTTAAGGTCTCGAGATCATCAAGATGTTCTGAGCGACTTAGATACAAAAGTGATAGAATTGCGACCGAACCTAAGCTCGAGAAGATGGTGGTTACAGTTCCATACCAATTTCCAACGTTGATATGTTTATTTGATGAGTGAGTGTTATATCTACCCGAGGTTTGAAGTGAAGAGGGCCATCGAAAGGGAGAGGGACATGGAGGATACTAGGACACTAGTGGCTCGAACGTGGCACCGTTCACGACTAGCATTTAGATAAACAATTGGTCCATTCGACGAGTTGATGATGACGCTCTGCGAGTGGGAGCCCCATCTATGCCGACTGCGGGAGGAGGCTTGTGGCAGTAGCATATGCGTCCAGGAGAGACTAAATTATTTTGGTGGGCAGAGGATATCCAGCATCGAGGAAATGGGAGCTATAGAGCATCACTGGCGATCGAAATTGGGAGATAGCAACAGAGAGTTGGTAAAAATCATGGAAGTACCTGAACACTTCATGAATGAGATTCCGAATTACCAGTGTGGCTTGGTCATCGGGAGTGAGACGGATTACTTCCTCATGTATGGAAACTGTTGTTGAAATCTGCACTGTCGACAAAGCGCTCAAAGCGACAAATTGGCGGATTCGCGAGGCAGCCTAGTCGATGTGACTTGCTGGGATGGCCTTCGGGAGTGCGACGAACTGCCTCGAAGTTCATTCATTGAAATGGACTCGACCAAGTCTGTAAGGCTAGCAAGGAGCTCCAAGCTCAACGACGAGTCTCCGAGGCTGTTCAACCACAACGACTTGTCAGGATGATCATCGGAGGTCAGACGAACTGCCCCCTCTCATTGAAATCGACCTGTTTATGTCCGCGACATCATTGAGGTGCTCAAAGCGACGAAACAATGAGTTCCCTAGGTCGTTTAACAGACCTGGTTTTTCGGCATGGTCATCGAGAGATAGACTTCCTCCCCCTGAATCCAAATGGTCACGTTGAGGTCTGCGAGGTCATCAAGGCGCTCGAAGCGACTAAGAAATGAGCCCCCGATGCTGTCCAACCATCTTGGCTTGTTGGGATGGCCATCAGGAGTGAGAAGAACCGCTTCTTCAATCATCAATATGGACTTGACAATGCCAATGAAGTCACCAAAGGGCCCGGAGCGGCTCGATGATGCGCTCCCAAGGTTGCTCAACCGATGCGACTTGCTCGGATGGTCATGTGTCATGAGGTGAGCTGCCTATTCATACATAAAAATGGACTTGTCAGTGTCTGCGGGTTGGCAAGGCGCTGGAATCGACTGAACAACAAGTTTCCGAAGTTCTGAATATGGATGAATTCTAACTGAGAGTTGGGGGCTTGAGCGTGAATGGATTGATACGGTAAAAGTGCTCACTGGATGGCATTATTGATGGAGAATGAATCGAAAGACGGATAGAATGCATCACGAGGACCGCTGGATGAGTTATTATGCCGTGAACTTGGATATTAATCGCATCCGGGCCAACCTCAGCAGGCTCCAGTGGTCACCTTGGCGTCGCTAGCCCATACGCACAGACGTGCCAGAGTTACTGATCGAATAATGTTGAAGTTAAGAGGGCAGCCTAGTGCGTATTCAAGTTAGATTCAGAAAATCAGAGCGGAAGCCGGAAGCATGCTTTTGACAAGTGCGTTGGTTCTTCCCACGAGCGCGGCCTTCTGAGAGTCAGTGTTTTTTTTTGCCGTTGGCCTCGTCTGTCTATCATGCTCCTCTGTTTTAAACGGAAAACGCTTACTTGTGCGCAAAGGTTATCGCCGCCTTGTCCTGAGGGAAGCAAAAGGCGTCAGGATGGATGCGGTCATGAGCTGTATGATTCTTAGATGGGCTTGTTCATGCTGCGGTCACAGACAATATGCACATGCATCTCGGACAAGAATCATGCGAGGGCCTGCCGGTGAGCGCATCATTGGAAACAGCTCTCTGCATATGGTCCAACGTCACTGACGGATGGGCACTGATCACAAGATAGAACTGGCGGAAGAAGGTCCGAGCAGGTCCCCCTTACTTAACAGGTACCATTCGAAGGCGCGACCGAACACGCTTTGAAATCGTCGACTCATTCGGCATGACTATTGTGGTTCGGCCTATCGAGTGACGGAGGCAGTGAACTTACAAAGTAGGTGATAATGATAAACAGACTGTCACTGAGTGTGCCTGGTGGATGCCATTGAACATCGTATTGCAGCCAACATCATGACAGATCTTGCGTTTTGTGCTCAGGTGAGGCTTTTTTTGGCATCTATTAAGACGTTGCATTTAGTCTATAACCTTCTGCGCACCTTCCCTCACCGGAAAGAATTTCCTTGTCCTGAGATAAGCGATTCTCCATTCATTCGGCGGAACCCAAAACCTGAACCGATAGCTACGGTGCTTGCCCGTTTAAAGAATTATTGCGCCGGTGGACTGTCCGCGGAAGCAGTTAGACAAGTGCAGGTATGTAATTTGAAGCTTGAAGCTTGAAGGCGCCTGACAGTCAAACTACATCCAGTGACGCTCCTACCGTAAGAAGGAAAACGACTAGCCGCCGCATCATATTGTATTGTCTAACTGCGTGCCCTCCGCATGCACCGCCAAGTATTGTAGTTGCTTGAACGCGCCTACCACCGCGGGATGTGACAACAAACCTGATATCGATTTGCGGGCTACTCAAGTGTGAGTATGAGAAATACGTGGTGCCGTCCTCCACGTCAACCCTAAAGTTATCTACTTGCACGCTGCCGTGGACACTCCTGCGCATCATGAATAGCCGCATCACCGCCAGTACGACACCTCGAAGCGAGAGGACGTAAATGCGTTTGTACGTTCGACAAGCGTGCTACTGCGAGACAATGTATGGCATGACATTACCGGCTGGCCGACAACTTTTGGTTTCGGTTTCGGTTGCTGCGATTGGAAGAACGTGGTGGCCTGAAGGTGGAGAATACAAGTACATTACGCCATATTTCCTGTTTCGTACATACTGGTTTCTTTGTTCGAGAGATAGATCGGCTAATCGGGGATAAGAAATCGATCTCAGAGGTTCTGGTTATTACCTCGGTTGAGATAATTCCTTCTAAGTCACGGTACATAGCAGTGATGATAACGTTGTGGTTGCACGAGGCGAAGGGACATGAAGTCCGTAGGGTCCCAAAATGTACTAAGTATATTGATCCTGATTCTGAGGGAAGGGCATGAGAATCATGAGATGAGTTGGCTGCCAGTGCATACTATCATAGGCTGCGTCCAACCGATTTTTTCCGAGTCTCGAGGTTCGTGGTCATGATCGGACGGATCCTGGTGGGTCCTTCCCGGTCCGCGTGGGTTACATGCGACCAGAGTGGCGAGTGGGTCATGGCATGGGCTGAGAAGATACGCACGGAGAACGCGTTGAACGTCGATCTTTAAGTGCGGTTGTAATTTTTAGTGCGGCGTGAGAACCGCTCTGAGTGGGGATATCGATCAATGTCCGCTCCGAGAATCATGTTGAAGCCACAATTGATTTCTTGCCCAACTTGGGACCTGGACTGATCACTCTGTCAACCTTCAAAATACCGTGCGGCCTCGGTTGATGCAGTTCAAAATCTAGACGTGAGTCTCAACTGCCACATACATTGTAACAGAGTCCTTGACTCGATGTGTTGTGAAAGTGACCCTGTTAGCAGGTGTGGGGACCGCCGTCGGGGGCAGAACGGCTATAATTTATGGCAGTCAGTTGATTGAGGCCGAACCTAATCCAGCTATGTATACATGCTAGTGGAAGCACTGGGAAGCAAAGGACGTTTTCGACAGCAGGCTAACAAATAGTTGCTCCGAGTCGCGCTTGTGGATGGGAGGGCTACATCATGTTCACCTCGTGGATCCGGGAGTGTTCGAGCAAGGCGCTGACCCGGACATGAAGAACGCGAGGGATCGTTAACCCGATCAACTTTATTCAGAGCTTCCTACCCTGGACTAACTTCAAGCAGCACTCTTCAACGCACCCGCATCAAGCTCAAGGTTCACTCCCCCGTACCGTCGCGTTATTCGCTTTCAAATTCCCCCAAATACCTCCCTGTTTCCCGTAAAGCGCTCTCAACAACTTCTCTCCGTTTGTTGGAAACCCTTGACACGATGTTCAACCTCGCGACATTCACCTCCCTCGCCCTCAGTATCCTCACTGCTTGCGTTCATGCCTCCGTCTATGTGAGTGCCACTCCGACTGTCGATCCCCTCCACCTAATCCGACGCAGGTTACCAATCCCACCCAAGGCTCTCCATGCGCTGGTGGGCAAGCCTGCCAATTACAGTGAACTGACGACGGTCAACCTCCTCTGCTGTCCCAAATCGGTGAATGTAGCATCTGCCTTTACACGGCCGATGGCGTACGTGTCCGCTTGCCGCGTCGCCACACTTCGTTTGACGTTAGATATGTTGCAGCAATATGTCCAGTCTTTTCCCCCCGTCGACGTCTCCACCACCTCGTCCCTTACGTTCACGGTATCTCCTCTATTCCACATCTAGCTTCGAGACACGAATCTGATCTGCCACATAGCCTGACCCCGCTGCGGGTGTTGATGGACAATAGTAAGCCAGGTCTTGTGTTGTCGAATGCCTCTGATCTGACCTCTTCCCAAGTTACATCTTGTTTAGCTCGACTTCCATCGGTGTCTCCTATAACGCAGAATCGGCCCATTTCAGGTTAGTTCGGCCCTCTGATCACACAATCGAGAGTTCCGTCTGATCCGATATATTTCTAATCTCAGCCTCTCGGACATGACTGGGACGAACGCTATCAATGGCTCATCCACTCCGTCAGGCTCCCCCGCTTCGACTTCAGCCAGTTCCAGCACTTCGCCAATCTCGGGATCAGGTACTTCCACCTCTGGGACGGATACGACCACGCCCTCTGTGACTGGCACTGGCACCACCCCAACTACCTCGGCAACGACTCCTACGACTAGTCACACTTCTTCCTCCACTAGCTCTACGACTACGACTGCCTCTGCCACTCCTTCCAATGCAGCTGCTCGTGTTGGATCCTCCACGTCTTTCGGTGGCGTTGCAGCTCTGCTCATCCTTTCTGGTGTCCTTGTTTTATAAAAAGTCTTTCTAATTGATACCATCCCTCCGAGCTGGACGATCATGATGGTTTCTAAGGTTTTGTACATATAATTGATGTCGCGAACTTGATGTTTGTTTTGTTACTACAATCGTGCTTTTGATCGGTTTGGCCCGGGGTTTTTGGTGTCGGATCCATCCGTTCCGAGGCAGCTGAGCGCTAGCTGGGTTTCAATTTGAGCTATTGCCCACCATGACTTACATTTTTTGTCCACAACGTTTTGCGTTGCACCTCAGCGAAAACTTACATGAAATCCCGACAATCCGAAGCGCTCTAACTGCCACCAATAATAACCGTCACTGAGACGGTCGGGGGCAGAAAGGGCTGAGCGACCTGATGGCAAGATCAAAAGCTGTTGTTATGGAATCGAGGCTTCTGGCAGTTGGTCGATTCGGCAATCTAATTGAGCTATATGGAAGCAGGAAGAAGCCAAGAACTTTTCGGACTAAGCAGGCTAGCAAACGATCGAATGGCTCTGCTCCGAATCGCGCTCGTAGGTGGAGCTGCTGCAGTGCAGGGGGTGGTATGGAAGAGCCAGGATGGCGTCATGTTCACCTCGTGGACGGGTTGTGTTTGAGCATGGCGCCATGCTCGGACATGAACGCGAGGGGTTAGTAGCCCGACCAGTCGTAATTTCCATTGTTTCATTGAACAGTGACGTAACCCTACATGTCAACGCACCTCCCCATCAAGGCAGGGTCACTCCACCGCGTTGCTCGCTTCTAGATTCCCTTAAATACCACCTTGCTTGCCATAAAGCCCTCGCAACAACTTCTCCCCGTTCATTCACAACCTCTGCCACGATGTTCGGCCTCACGTCGTTCACCTCCCTCGCCCTTGTCTTCGCTGCTAGCGTTCACGCCTCCATCTATGTGAGTGCTACCACAGTCGTTTCTTCCTCTCCCCTAACCCTACGCAGGTCACCAATCCCGTCCAAAGCTCTCAGTGCAGTGGTGGTCAATCCTGCCAGTTAGAGTGGGTTGACAACGGTGACTCTCCCACTCTGTCCCAGATTGGTGAATGCAACGTCGCCCTTTATACGGGCGAATACGTACGTGTCCGCTTGGCATACCACACTGTTTTGTCTGACGTTAGTTTTGTTGCAGCAACTCGTCCAGTCTTTGCCCTCCGTCGACGTCTCCACCTCCTCGTCCTTGACGTTCACGGTAAGTAGTGTTCCATATTTGGCTTTGGGACACGAACCTGATCCGCCTCGCAGCCTGACCCTGCTGCGGGTACCAATGGACAATAGTGAGCGAGGTCGTATGTTGTCGAGGACACTTGATCTAACCTCTGCCCAAGCTACATCGTGTTCAGCTCGACCACCATCTCTTACACTAGTTTCTCGGGCTCTTTCAGGTCAGCTGGGTTTGGTCACATGATCGAGAATCCCATCCAACTTTTTTTTTCCCTCTAATTACCACAGCCTCACGGGCATGACCGGGACCGGCAGTTCGTCCACCAGCCCTACCGGCACCTCCTCGACCAGCTCATCCACCACGCCAGGTTCCTCCTCCTCAACTCCGACCGGCTCTAGCTCCTCGACAAGCTCCTCGACACCATCAGGTAGCTCCACCTCTGGTACCGATACCACCACGCCGACCGTTACGCCCTCCTCTGTAGGTTCGTCTACCACCACTGGTACCACGCCGACCACCTCGGCAACGACGCCTACGACCAGCCGTACCTCAACCACCACAAGCTCGACGACCACGTCGTCTAATTCCGCCACTCCTTCCAATGCTGCTGGTCGTGTTGGATCCTCCACGTCTCTCGGTGGCGTCGCTGCGTTGCTCGTCCTTTCTGGTGTGCTTGCTTTCTAAAATTCTTTTTTTTTTCTCGTTGATACCATCCCCACTACATGTGGGGGCTTGAATGGTTATGTGCTTTCTCAGATATCCTTTTTTCCGTGGTGGAGAGCGGTGTATTGGTGATTTCTTTTCTTCCTCGTGTTTCTGTTGTATTATTTCTTTTGAGAACGATAATCCCCACGTACTTTTTACGGTTACCCTACGTCTTGCACTTGTAGAAGGTTGAATTGCAAAACTTTCATCATGGCGTGGGAACGATTTGCCTTGTGCGGAATCTAAAGTGACTTGAGTCGATGTGACCGCTGCGAATGTGTGATGTGTCCGATGTCTACTGCAGATGTTAAACATCATCGCAAGCAGAAACCGAAAGAATCTAAATCGCATCCTCTCCCGAGCGGCGCGGAACGTCTCAAGACCATCGTCCGCCGTCTGCCCCCAAGCTTACCCGCAGAGATCTTTTGGCAGAGTGTCCAAGCCTGGGTCACAGACGACACCATCACCTGGAAGTCGTACTGTCCCGGAAAGTGGCGTACGAAGCGGTGCGTCCAAGTGGTGGAGAAGAGCATGCGGGAACGCTGATCGCACTTTCAAATACTCGATAGGTTGAACAAGGAGGGCATATCCTCGCGTGCATACATCGCATTCAAGAACGAGGAACAAGTGGCGACGTTCAGTCGCGAATACGATGGCCATCTGTTTAGAGACAAGGCCGGTGCGTTCAAATCGGGTCCCGACCCTTGTCATCCCTCAGGTGACTGAACCCATCATGTCCAGGCAATGAATCACAAGCAGTCGTAGAGTTTTCGCCGTTCCAAAAGGTGCCCACGGAGAAGAAAAAGGTGGACGCGCGGAACAACACGATCGACAAAGGTTATCCCATTCTACCTTCTCCGCGTTCTCGTCCTCACCGTTCTCATTCATTCACATACAGACGAAGACTACTTGTCCTTTTTGGAGACGCTCAAGAACGGCCAGAAGGCCGAGCCCGCGTCGCTCGAATCCCTCAGTAAGTGTGGTCGAGGACGTCGCACCACCGACTTCGGTTTCTGATGTACCTCCCTCCTTTTTGTATGTATTTCTGCTGTTGTTGCTACCGTATCGGGCGCTGGCGGTGGTAATAGTCGCTGCTTCTCAACCCCCGCCTCCGCCGACGACCACGCCACTTCTCGAAGCCCTCAAAGCGGAAAGACTGGCTCAGAAAGACAGAGAGACGATTCTTCGCAGTCACGCGCACTACAAGGAGGTCGTCGCTTCCCCGTCGAAAAAGGAAGAAGCCAAGAAGAAGGTGGCAGCGGCAACGCAACCCGCGAAGCAGTCGGAACCGCCTGCGTCGTTGAGTAAGAAAGCTAAAAAGGCTGCTGCCGCCGTTGCGTTTGGCTCTGTAGCAGGAGTGCAGAAAGCACTTTCGACGCAGACACAAGACGGACAGGGTTCTTCCCCTGCAAAGAGCCATCCTGCTGCCCGTGCACCGACATCCCCGACAAGCGCGAAGCCATCTACGCCAGCGTCGGCGTTTGGACATGGGCCCCGACATCGCCATCCGAAGAACAAGGGCGATGCCGCCGCCCCAACTTCGTCTGTACCTGCCTCTGCGTCTACGTCTGCCCCTGGCCCTGTGCCACCGACAAAGTCAGGCCCAACCGCGTCCGTGACCACCGTGGAAACCGCCTCCGCATCCCCCATTTCGGCACGCAAGAGTCGACCTACGATCGGGCTCGGGCGGCAGTTTGAGGCGGCCCTGAACGGAGCTGGGGTGGCGATTGCTCCGACTGCTGGTGGCGATCGTGAGCGCAAGAAGCGTGACAAGGGGGGTGGTTCTGGCGCTGGAGGAGGGGGGTCTGCGTCTGCTGTAGGCGATGCGTCTGGTACCACCGAGGGCGCTGGCGCTGGGAAAGGGGGTAAGCATGGTGGTGGTGGTCACGCTGTACCGAGTATCTTGCAGCGTCCAGAGGGACAACCGGGTCAGCCGAACGTGATGATCATGCAGAGGCCGCTGTCGCCCCGAGGGACGGAGGCTTCGGCTTCCGCGGGGCATGGAGAGTCTGGCGGCGGGGGCGCATCGCGAGGAGGTGGAAGGAGGGGAAGAGGTCGTGGTCGCGGGGCTAGATGATTGTGGTCGTGCTGTCAGCGTAACGGTGCGTGCGTTGCGAGTTCCGTCACTGAAGTCGTGAACGTTTTATCAGAGCAGTGCAGCCGCGTGGACACTTCTCTCAAACATATGGAACGATCGGCGTCGGTCGATAGAGCATTTAAATGTGGGCACGACGCGACGACGATGTATCCTGGAAACCTCGTGGCGGTTGTCTTTTTTTTTTCTTACATGATGTTTCAAGACCTCGGACTCGAGTGACCTCGGCTCGGCTCGTCAAGACATGAAGCGAAACGTTTTCTGTGTTCATGATGGGATAAGCTTGCAACGTCGTGGCAAATGGGGAGATAAATCCGTCGTTCGTAGTTGATCGCAAGTAACTATGATGGAAGCATGTATAGCATTTGACCCAGGTACGAACCCACCAAATTAAGTCGCCGGAACCGCAGACAGAAACAACACAACGAAATCAAAACGAAATAAATATGAAATGTAAAGCAGTGTAGACAGAGACCGTCGTTTGCAACGACCTGCCTCTGGGAACCAAAAACAAAATGGAGGAACCGAAACAGGCCCAGGCACGAAAGCAAAAACTAAATTCAACGGGACACAGGGACGCAGGCTACCAGGATCGAGTCAATCCAGCATTTAGAAGAGGGAGGCGCCCACGAGAGCAGCGACGAGGGCGACAAAGCCCGTCGCAATGACGGGCTTGGCTGCGCCGCTGGCCTTTGAGGACGAAGACGGGGACGCCGTTGGATTCGTCTTGGAGGACGTCGAGGAAGCGGGGGAGTTCGAGTTAGACGAGCCAGAGGACGTCGGCTGGCCAATAGGTGCCGTGGACTGGCCGTTGATCTCAGCTTGAATGGAAGAGTTGAACTGGCCAGTCATGCCAGTCAGCCTGATAAAGAAGAAAAAAAAGGAACGGGGCAGTCAGTCGGAGAGAACGTGGATCGAAGTATATAGCCGAGATAAGGTTTTACGTACGTGAACTTGGCGGAGAAGGCTTCCATCGGGTATTGAGGCGACCCAGGGTTCTTAAACGAGAGCGAGGTGACGCGAATGAAGCTAAGCAAGGCGCGCGAGACACGTGAGAAATCACGGGGCCCAAACGGAGGGAATAGGAAGCCCTTACTATTCGCCACTGTTGGGTCCGACGGAGGCCTGAGGCGTGAACGGCACACCGTTTGTGAGGGACACATTGACGTTTGAAGCAATGGTCTGGAGGAGTGTCTGGGAGCGAGTGAGACGTCGGTCGCGCAAGACATGTCGCGAGTCTCACCTGCTCGATCGCGTTCCCGACGTAGAGACCAAAGTCTGCAAGACCGAATTGGGCGAGGGGGGGATTGTTCCCATCATCTTGCCACGTGATGGACACTTGCTGTCCAGAAGGCCAAGAGGTCGAGGAGACCGGTTCGGTGAGCTAGTTCAAACTGGTCAACACCGACAACCTTGTGGGAGAGCGTGGACAACGTACGAAGACGTTTGCAAGTGCCGAAGCAGCAAGAGTGAGGGAAACGATGGTTGATGAAGCAAACATGTTGTTTTCCAAAGAACGAGTGGACTGGAAAAAAGAGTGTGGGGGGGATGGAAGTGCAAAAGTAACTGAGCACGAAGAGGTCAAGAGTAAAAAGCAAGAAGTCAAGAGAGCCGGTTAACTTATGAGAGTGGACGGAGTTCCAAGTTGTGCCTGCATATGCAAGCTATGGGAAAGGCCCCTGAACATTCACGACACATGACATTTGATTGGCTGGATGTGCAATTGGTTTACGGGCGTGGATCGGCTGGACTCGATCGAGACATAAGAGCGACGGGTTTCATTTTCTAATTTGCGACGACAGTGCCGACGATGAGTATACAACGAACGATATGACATCGCGATTACACCTACTAGGCGCTCAACGTTCAACCCGGAGCATCAAACACGGTGCGCATGACGTGTTCAGCTTTGCGTCCGGTATGTTTGATGAGCCCAACGTAATCGAGTTCGTGCAGCGAGCGAATGAACCGCGCTTGGACCTCCATCCTCCACTTTTCGAGCTCTTCCTCGCTGTCCTCGGGACAGTCCTTGCGAGTTTGGTCATCCTCTGTCTGCCGTTGCTTTCCTTTCCGCCTCGTGGGAGTCCGTGTCGGCGCCTCACGAGCCAACCGATCTTTCCTCACGCGTCGCTTTTGGGCTTCCAGGACCACCGCGAACGATTCAAACCAGTCGAACACATTGATCATCTTGCCACTCTCCAGGTAGCGTCGGAATAGAATACTGCTGTCGGGCATGTCCAATAGCGCTTCTTCCTCATCCATGTCGGCATGTTCATTTGCCACCGTCATGCCGTAGTCTTGCGGGTGCAGTAAACCAGAGAATATAGAAGCACGCAAGGATGGGTTAAACAACTGCAGAACGAAGGGATCAAATTACAACGAACGGCATATTGAGTCGAACATACCTCAGAGGGGAACGGGCTGGACCCAGAATACCAGATATCCCAAAAGGGCATATCCTCGAGTGAGACAATGCATCGTCTGTGAAAAGCATCACTTTCCGTTGCGTAGGGAGATGAGACCACATACCGGAAATATCCAAGTAACCAGTCACCAACAACTTCAGCCACATCCAGTCCATCCTGTGAACCATCAGTGGCCACGGCTGAACGGGCCGTATCGATCAGCGACATAATTTCCGTTTCCATCTCTTGAACCTGAACGGAAGCACCGACAAAGAATTCATGTAGGTCCGACAATAGCTTATTCAATTGCCTTGCTTGTAAATTTCTTGGCAGCTTAGCCTAGGTGACGAGCGCATGACACAAAGTCACTTACTTGACCAGCGAACATAGGTATTGGGAAGGGGTCCCGAGACGGCCCCTCACAGCCGCACACATCAGTTCTGGAAGAGTCTTTTCGCTCTTGGCACCAAGTGAAGTCATGAAGCGCTGTACAACAAGGAAAAGTTGAAAGGCCACGCGTAGCGATTTTGATTTTTTCCGAAAGGCTACCCGGGCATTCCGGATAAGCACAAGCAAGTTGTCCACGTCCCCAGCCAGCCGGCCAACGGCTTGATCTGGGACCAGAGATGAACTCTGAATCCGAGCAAGGATACAGTCGAGAAAGGGTGCCGAGTTTGGATGAGCCAGGTTCTTGGACGTGATGCTTTCCTCGGAAAGAAAAACGGTGAGGGGTTCTTCGAAATGCTTCATGTGGGCTAGCTGGAGATGTCACTGAGAAAATGGTGCAGGGAGTCGACAAGGATTGTCACCTGCAGAATGGATAGCAATCCATCAAGAGAAGGCGAATGTCTGCCACAGAAGTCGACCAGAAATTCGATCGCTGGTGGACCAAGGATGAGATCGGGGTCAAACTCGACGTCAAAAAATGTCTGATCGAGGTCATGAGATGAACGTCAAATCCAATATCAAGTGACTTGCCTTTAACAGAATATCGTGCAGGACATCCTGAGTCGCCGAGAATGAACAACTCCGAACTTGCAAGCGGGACAAGGTCGATCGAGGATAAGTAGCATGAATGTACGATGGAGTCGGGGGAGATGCCATGGAAAGGATGAAGACGAGGGGAAGCCTAGGAATCGCAAGGCTGGGAGAGAAAGTCAGAGGACCATCTATCTAGTCAAAGGACGCAGCATGAACCTGGAAATTTCAAAGAGGTCCTGCACAACGAGAGGATCGAATTGCTCGAAATCGTGCAAGATGAGAACCAAACGAGTTGTGGAATTATCTGACCCTGGGGAAGTATGGTTAGTGCTGGTGATGTTATTCCGTCTTGGGTGCATCGTTACCTCTTGCTTGGCAGAGCGCGTCGAACCATACCTGAAGCAGGTTGATATCGACGGTGGACAAGGAGTCTGCAGGCTTTCGCTTGACCGAGTCTAGGAGGATGTCAAAGGAGGGCGTAGGTCCTAAAAGTCACGCGTACATGCCTAGCTCCTCCTCGGTTTTCTTGACGAAGCCAGTGATGAGAGTCTTGAGTGCGGACGGGAGATTGGTGCAGTCTTGTGGAAAGAGATGGGTGACGACATGAGTGCCGACGTCAAAGAGTCCATCTGATTCGAGACGGGCAGAGATGTCGTCAAAGATCGACGAAGTCGTCCCGAGAACTAGAATGCTATTCAGTCGCGGTGGGTCAAGTGTCTGTCAAGAACTCACCTGTGACTGATATGACGGGCAATTCTGGGTATGGCAAACCTGGCAGCGTGTCCATGTATGCGTTGTTGACCAACTCTGCCACTCTGTCGACGATTGGCGCGTGCAGCGCGTGTATAAGTTCCTGCAGTAGCTGAGTTGTATGCGCATATATGCTACTTGAGCCATACCTGGACCCGTTGGAGACATTTTGACCAGGTAGTTTTGTACGCGGCGAAGCGTAGATCGTAGCCGTTTGTGAGATCTCTGTCTGGGAAGAGCGTGTAGGACTGAACGTCTCGCTCTGTGTATGGAATGTAGACGCTCATCTTGGTGTTGTACTAAACCAAGCCACACACAAGACGCGACCCTAACCCTAAGTGCACCAACACCTTTCGAATGTCTTCCCCGCCGAGAGTCGACTTCCCGACGTCCGACATCGACGACGATGTCGACATGGACGCGCCGCCCTCGCAGCAGCGTCTCTTCTTCCCCGGCAGCGATCCAGCCACTCCACTCGCAAAGCGCGTCGCCACTTTCACCTCACCAGCCACACCAAAAAATCGCAGGGGAGACATCCACTCCTCCCTCACATCCACCACGCCCCGTCGCGTCGCGCGCAGGGCGTATCACGATGACATGCTGAGCGACAATCCAACTTCAGACGCGACGCATTTATCTATCCCCCCTTCCTCGGCACCCCACCTCTCCGCGCCTGCAGCACCCACAGACGAGCCCGACGAAATACGCGCGATATGGGGTACGACCGTCAACCTCGGAGAGACCATGAAGCTCTTCCGCGATTTTTTGCGCGGTTTCAAACCAAAGTACCGCACGATCCACGATCGCGAGCAAAACATACGCACCGTCGCGTTCGATACCCCAGACGATGCCGAGGCCGTGTTGTACGAAAACCAGATGCGGATCACGCGTCAGACGGGACAGACTAACTTGAATCTGGACATGGTCAACTTGCTCGCTTACCCGACTTGCAAGAAACTGTTTGGGCAGTTGCAAAAATACCCTCAGGAAGTGATACCCGCGATGGATCAGGTCCTCAAGGATCTCATGCTGGAAGTTGCAGACGAAGACCAGCAGGCTGGCGTGGAAGGGATGCAGGGGGAGCAAGGCGACGAGGAAATCGCAGACATCATGGGCAAAGTGTACAAAGTGCGACCCTTTGGACTCAAGTCGGTCAACATGCGCGAACTCAATCCGAGCGGTCAGTCACTCTCCCCATTCCCTTTGTGTTATAACACTCAAGTCGTTTTACAGATACCGACAAGCTCATCTGCATCAAGGGTCTAGTCATTCGTGCTACTCCCGTCATTCCAGACATGAAAGTGGCGTTTTTCCGCTGTCTCACTTGCTCTCATACTGTCCAAGTCGAAATCGATCGTGGCAAGATCGAAGAACCTGCACGTTGTCCTCGCGATGTCTGTGCATCCGTTGGTACCATGTTGCTCATTCACAACCGCTGCGAGTTCGCAGACAGACAAGTCATCAGGTTGCAAGAGACTCCAGACGCAGTGCCGGATGGTCAGACACCCCACACTGTTTCGTTGAGCGTCTACGATGAGCTCGTCGATGTGTCAAAGCCCGGTGACCGTCTCACTGTCACTGGCATATTCAGAAGCGTCCCGGTGAGGATAAACCCCCGCCAGCGGACCATGAAGAGTCTCTTCAAGACGTACCTCGACGTCGTGCACATTCAGATCGAAGACGCCATCGGAGGCGTGCAGACGCGCAAGATACGCGAGGCTGAACTCGAGGCGAAGCTGATCGATCTCAGTAGAAGACATGATTTGTACGAGCTTCTGGCACGATCGCTGGCTCCGTCCATCTGGGAGATGGACGACGTCAAAAAAGGTATACTGCTTCAGCTGTTTGGTGGAACGAACAAGAGCATTGCGAGAGGTGGTGGTGGTGGAGGGCCGAGATATCGTGGAGACATCAACGTTTTGCTCGTTGGTGATCCCGGTACTAGTAAATCTCAGATCTTGCAGGTATTTTTTTTTTCGCCTTATGTCTTTTCTCCATAGCTCACGTCTTCTAGTATGTACACAAAATTGCACCCCGTGGCGTGTACACGTCTGGCAAGGGTTCATCGGCCGTTGGTCTCACTGCATATGTTACGCGAGATCCAGACTCGAAGCAGCTGGTTCTAGAGAGGCAAGTTCATGTCATTGTATCTTCTTTTTCTTCGGTTAATGATTTACTTTAGTGGAGCTCTTGTTTTGAGTGACGGAGGTGTCTGCTGCATCGACGAGTTTGATAAAATGTCGGACTCGACTCGTAGCGTGCTTCATGAAGTCATGGTCAGTCTGTGAACCCAGTCTTGGTGACATCTACTCATGAGATGTCCAGGAACAACAAACAGTTTCGATAGCAAAGGCCGGCATCATTACCACCTTGAATGCTCGCACGTCTATTCTGGCTGCTGCCAACCCGGTCGAGTCGAAATACAATGTCAACTTGCCCATTACCCGAAACATCGACCTTCCTCCGACCCTCATATCACGATTTGATCTTCTTTACCTTGTACTGGATCGCGTTGACGAAACACTGGACCGCAGGCTGGCCCAACATCTCGTTGGGCTGTACCTAGAAGACTCTCCGGACACCGGAGGGCATGATATCTTGGTTGGTTCTATGTCGTCCTTTTGGTGTTCATCGACTTATGGAGTGTAACTTAGCCTCTCGAAGAACTGTCTGCATATATCGAGTATGCACGGACGCATATCAATCCCGTCCTCAGTTCGGAGGCCGGTGACGAGCTTGTCGCGTCCTATGTCTCTCTTCGTGCCATCGGTGCCAATGAGCCTCGTGCAGCCGAGAAACGGATCACGGCAACGACGCGTCAACTAGAAAGTATGATCCGTCTCTCTGAAGCTCACGCTCGCATGCGTTTCGCTGCGCACGTCGAGCTGCAAGATGTGCAAGAAGCGTGTCGGCTGATGCGCGAGGCGATTCGGACGAGCGCGATGGACCCACGGACGGGCAAGATAGACATGGGTCTGCTGAACACGGGCACTGGGGTCGGACAGCGAAGACTGCGGGATGACATGCGGAAGGAGCTCTTGGCCATGTTGAACGCTGCGACTGGGGGGTCCAAGAGTCGGGGTATTCGGTGGAGTGACGCGATGAAGCAGTTGAACGAGCAGAGCAGTATTCGCGTGGATGCGGCCGAGTTTGGAGAGGTGATCAAGACGCTTGAGAATGAGGGTCTCATTGCGGTCGTCGGGGAGCGCGATAAACGGATGATTCGAAAGGTCGATGGAGGTTGAAAAAAAAAAGAAAAAAAAAGACTAGTGTTGTTGTATTTGTGTATCTCTCCTATACTACTCCGATGTACAACAGACTGTTAGTGACACAGATCCAGATCAGACATGGCTATATCGGGTTCGTATCTCGAGCACATTTCACCACCACCCGGACGACTAGACACTTCAAGTTCACCGCTGTAGACACCGCGATGGCATCCCTGACACCCCCGCAGTCCCCACAGAGCTGGCAACACTCCATTAAAGACATCGACCGACTCACGACAGAGACACTCGCCAAGACCAAGCAGATCAGCGACATCATCGTACAGATCCCCCCGGAAAAGGTTGATTTCGACAACGTGAGGGGGTTCATCTCTTGTGATGCTTTTTTCCGTCTGATCGTCCGACTCGCAAATTTTTCACAGGTATTCGTGAGTACACTCCGAGACCATCTTTACTCTCCTTCCGAGTATATCATGGCCATAGCTCGCACTCGCCAACGCCGAAGCCGAGCATGACATCGCGCTCGAACCTCTCGCGTTCTACCAAAACGTCTCGACGAACAAAGACCTCCGGGATGCCTCCACCAAATCCGAGGAGCGCGCGCGCAAGTTTGCGAATCAAGAATCGATGCGCGAAGATCTGTACGCTGCCAAGGTGACCGCTGCTGCGAACCTGCACAAGACGGGCGCATGGGACGGGTTGAGCGCCGAGCAGAAACGACTCGTGGATAAGATGTTGCTCGATGGGAAGCGGGCGGGGTTGGCGCTCAAGGGGAAGGAGGACAAGGAGACGCTCAAGAGGCTCAAGGACGAGCTTTCGGAGGCGTGTTTGAAATTTACGGTAGGTGGATCAGTGTGTGTGTCTATGCGAGTGCTGAAGTGCGCGCGATAGCAAAACTTTAACGAGGAGAGCGTACGTCGCTTGGAATGACTGTGCGTCGTCGATCTTATTCGTTCATTTACAGGGCCGCATCACGTTCACGCGCGAGGAATTGGATGGCGTTCCAGAGGATGTAATTTCTGGGTACACAGAAAACACAGAAGGTGACGAGGTGCTGTACGAAGTCACGTTCAGGACGCCCGACATCTTTCCTCTCGTGAGTTTTCGTCCCGTCGCCGACGCGTGCTCTCTATCGACAGCGCATACATAGCTCAAATACGCCAACAATCCGAAAACACGCAAAGCCGCTCAACAGGCCTATGACGATCGATTGGCCAACAACGTCGGGTACCTCGACACTGCTCTCGGACTACGCAGACAGATTGCAGACATTTTGCAATACGATTCCTGGGCGGATTATATCACGGAGGTGAAGATGGTCAAGAGTGCTGCCAATGCGAGAAAGGTCTGTTACGAGTCGTGGGTTTTGTCTGTACCCTTGACGCGTGTCACCTAGTTCTTGGACGAACTCAAGAGTCATCTCGACCCGCTTGGCATTCAAGAACGTGCTACCCTTCTCGAGCTGAAGAAAGAAGAGCATATCAAGCGAGGTTTGCCGATCGACGACAACTTTTACATTTGGGACTACAGGTGTGCTGATTGGATGTGTTCCTCCGTCCTCGTCTGATCGTAATTCAACTAGATATTACGATCGCCTCTATATCGAACGTTTCCTGAACCTCGATGATGCGCTCGTCAAGGAGTACTTCCCAGTGTCTGTGGTCGTGCCTGCAATCCTCGATATATACCAGAACCTACTCGGAGTGCAATTCGTCGAGGTCAAGGGTGATGCACGGGATGTCTGGCACCCCGGTGAGTTGTTTGCAGTAGTATGCTCTGCGAGCGTGCATTCTGACGTCCGTGTAGAGGTCCAACAGTTTGCAGTTTGGGAAAAGGGAGCCAAGGATGAATCGGGTTTCGTTGGGCACTGTTACCTTGACTTATTCCCTCGTGGTAGGCGTCGTGACGAAGACCGTACTTTGAACGCGCTGATATTCGAACATCTGTAGATGGCAAATACTCGCACGCTGCCGTGTGGGGTCTTTTGCCAGGCTACGACCTCGCCAACGGGAAGCGACACTACCCGCTGACGGCCATGGTGGCGAACTTGGCTAAGCCGACGCCGGAGCGACCAGCGCTGATGCGGCACGACGACGTCACGACGTTCTTCCACGAGATGGGACACGTATTCCACGGACTGCTGAGTCGGACGAGGTATGCTCGATTCCACGGGACGGCGGTCGCGCGGGATTTCGTGGAGGCACCGTCGCAGATGCTCGAGAATTGGTTAGTTTGGATGTTTGGATTAATGAGAATGGCTAACATTTTGTGCATAGGTGCTGGGAGCCCGAAGTGTTGAAAAAGATGTCGAGTCATTACAAGACACAAGAGCCCCTGTCGGACGATCTGATCAGCAAGATTATCGACAGGTCAGACGGTTCGAGTTTTCGTCTGAACGTCTTCCCTGACCTAGGGTTGCAGTCGCTACGTCAACGTCGGGTTGTTCTACCTCCGTCAACTGTTCTTTGCCAATTTCAATCTCAAGGTGCACGACAATAGCCTGCCCGACGAGAACACGGACTACACCAAGCTGTGGAACGATCTGAGACAGAAAATTTAGTTAGGTACACGTACTCGCTCGTGTTCGCACAGGACATGTACGAGACGGTATTCAAGACGGCGCCGCTAGATTGGCAAGTTGTACCGCGACAAGATTTTACTTGTGGGCGAGAGCCGTGACGATATGGACTCGCTCAAGGTACGTCTGCGGTGTTGTGGGCGAACGTGTGTTAACGACGGGGATGTAGGACTTTTTAGGGCGAGAGCCGAATCCGAAGGCGTTTATCGAGGAGATCGAGAATGATAGGAAGCGGCGGGCTGGTGTGAAGTTGTGAAGAGAAGAATGGTCTGGTAGTATTTAGGACGGGGTGGATCTAGTAACGTGGACGTCGTACAGGACATTACCTTCCAGGGGGGCTACACGTGAGCGAAGGCATGTGTTCGGAAGTACACAGCGTAGTATTTGTCAATGACACGCAGTAACTTGCAGGTTCACGTTCATCCTTCTTTCCACCACTCAACGCTAGACGCTTGAATACCGAGTTTGCGGTGAGCACGTCGAGAAGACATTTGGTTGACAGCATTAACGAGAGCAAATTATGAAGGCTAGTTCGACGGTCCTCAAGTCATACCGGAGCAATGTCTATCGAAGGTGCGGTGATGAAAACGAGGTCATTTGAAAGCAAAATATTGATGGTGACGCAGAAACAACTAACCACACTGGCAAACTCCCGATCGAACTCAAACATTCTGAATATGTGGAATTGGTTGCATTTTTCCCGAGCGGGAAGGAGTTCGTGAGCGCAGATTTCAGAAAGATTCGACGATGGCGAGTCGAAGATGGCATGGAGGTAGGAACGCCAATGGATGCTGGAAGTTATGTGAACGATCTCGTCGTGTCGCGAGACGGGAAGTGGATCGTGGCTGGGACGGGGAGAGGTCAAGTTGTGGTCTGGAATTCGACGACCTTTGAAAAGGTAAACGACTTCAAAGCCCACGACGAGGAGGTCTATGCGGTGGACATCTCAGCTGATGGAACGAAAATCGCGACGGGATCGTGTGACAACACGCTCGGTGTCTGGTCGTTTCCCACGGAGGAGCGACTCTTTTCCTTGGAACACGACGACTGGGTGGTTGCAGTCAAATTCTCTCCGGACGGTAAATTCATCGCAACTGGCAGGGAATACGAGTCCCTCCGGATCTACGACAGCCTCGATGGCACACTCCTCGCAGAATTTCCAATTGGAGTTGACCTCGCGTGGACGGGCGATGGAAAGCAACTCTTTGCTTTATCTTATGATGGAAACGTCCACTGTATCGACGTGTCCTCCAGGACGACGCTCTCGAAATGGTTTACTCACAGCAGCGATGATCCGTACTGCATCACACTAGCATGCAACGGCGCATACATAGCAGTCTCTGCCAACTCATCAGTCTCGTTCTGGGACACTACAACACATCAGCAAATTGGACCTGTCATTGACCATTCCCACAAAGTCTGCTCTATGGAAATCTCAGCAAACTATGATATGGTAGTTGCAGGTCAGGACACGATCACAATCCGCAATTTGCATGGTATCCTGCCACCATCATACCTCAAGCACGTGAGTACACGCATCTTGAAACAATGTTATCTGAGTTCACTGTCCATCCAACGTACACCAGAAAGAACTTGTGGAATCCCAGTCGGACCGCAATGTTGACTTACCGGAGGTACTTCATAGGGCACAGGTGGAACTCCCGCCCAGAATGCTCACGGATAACAATCAGTTCGACTACAACAAGGTCTGCGATCAATCTATTCTGACTTCGCTGCCGTGTTGACGCTGCGGAAGGCTCACTCTCCGATGTCGTCTGTTCGTCATGAGGACCAGGTGCCGCCACTGGTCTCATTTCACTCTGCATTGCAGACAAACAACGCTGTCGATCAACTGACCAACGTTGCGACCCAAGCTCCTGATCTCTACCCACCACCTCCCTACCACATTGCTGATCTTGATGTGAGCAATTGCGAG
>JBBPOM010000410.1:0-27691 GCA_038091455.1 Leccinum uliginosum
GTCTAACACTCTCCCGTGCCAACATCCACCGGATGGCCAACAACAAACACGGGCATGCCCTATACACGCGCCAGCATGATTACTGAACTCAATTCAGAGAAAGAAAAAAAAAGATAAAGACAGAACGAAATGAAACGACGCACCTCGGCTTATACTTGGACTGCCACGTGAACGAACCCACCGCGTTTCCGATGCAGTAGGCCATGACCGCGTTCGACGTGATCTAGTACAACAGAGGCCAAAGGCATATGTCAGAGAGGCGAAGGCAGAACTGGCACTGGTAAGTCAGGCCAAGGACGAAATAATTTCGTGAGGGAGTTTGTGACATCATCCAAACCTGAATAAAGCGCGAAGAGCCATATATCATGTCTCTCTGACCTTCAGCCGCTGGACCGCCATCATACGCTCATTCGGTGTGAGGAACCATGCGTTGATTGGAGAATCAGGGAAGATGAACCTGTTGAATACAAGATCAGTCATGGATGCGAGTCAAGGGTGTTGGAGTACCAGCAGAGAACTACCGACTTGAATGCGAGCGTTATGAAAGTAGCCAAAACCGTCAGTTCTCCCACAACCCTACCCATATATTTGCGACCAACGCACGAACCACTGCCAGGGAGAGCTAATCCAATTGTTTTGATGTACAGAGACCCAAAGATAACGAAGCAGGATATTGATTTGCGCTTTGGTGCGAATCCGGTCCTTATGTATAAATATAAACAACTGGTCAGGAAACGTAATACTCGCACCAGTACCCGACCCGCAACGTCTGTTCCTTGTGTGTGTAGAACATGGAGCTAATGATGATGAATCCCGCCGTGATGATATCATCACGAAACCCTCGCACATGCCTAGGAATAGTCTACATACAAACAGATTGGTAGGGCTACACCCCAGACGAAACTAGTCGCACAGTGACTCAGTAATGGAAGTGAAATCAGATGATCGCACAACTCGCCTTAGCGGTCTAACAAGATCCTGAGGGTATTCAAACACCAAGTGACTGACAGTACCGAGGACGTTCACGCCGCTACAGTTTCTTGCTGATCAGTCGAGAGATGGGCACCTTGACTTCCAGCTGTTTTCTTGAAGAAGCCCGACTCCCAACGCAATGGAAGATCTCACTTTATGCCAAAAATCGCTGTGCTCCCGAGTGTCATCTTGTCCACGAACCGGATCCTGCACGCCAGGAAAGTAGTACGAGAGACAGTCAGTAGAGTACTAGATAAAAAATGTCTGCGCACGCGTAAAGCACTATGACACGACCGACTCTTGTTGAAACTTGATCACTTTTAACGACATCCACGGAGTTAGGACTCACCACACCATCGAGAGGGGATGTAACCTAGTCAGTGAAGGACGACGATGGAAGGACTGGTTGGTGCAAACCTGACGCGCGCAGGATCCAGTTTGGGAGGCGAATGACGAGATGAGATATGTCATGTGTCAACGCCATCTAACTTTTGGGTCACCCGGGGCACTGGCTATCGATGACGATGTTTTCTGCAGTGCAACATTTCGTCAATGCCATAACCACAGGAAATGGAGATAAGGTAACGATCCCTCCACTGTTCACCCACCCCCGGGCCGACCAAGCAACCATTGCGATATCGATGTGACCTTAGGCCTGTGCCAATCCTTTTCAATTCACGCAGTAAATTATATCTATATCAAAAGTATTGGATCTCCTCACCGGTGGAATCATCAAACGCCATCATTGTACATACTTGGCTGGATGGTTGAGTGCCGGCCGGCATCGGCGTACTGATACGAGAGCGAGGAGTTTCGTAAGTTGATATAAGGTTTATATGGACGAAACCTCAACCCATCAAAAAACTGACACAGCAATGCACAGACGTCCGAGTCCGCAGAGCGCTTTGTGCCTCACCACTAGATTGTTGTTCTTTCTGATTTCCTAGTCCTGGTTTAAAGAAAATTGTACCATGCTCTGCAGCTGGATGAGTAGTTCTTGAGAAAGGACGTTGACAAATAGGGCGCGCAAAAGAGGAAGTCCGATGATAGCACTGATAAACCGACTCTAACCGCATCAATCAAGCTTCGAATGCATTTCTTACGGCACTAGTCGGAGACGGGGCAGAGCCGCCTTGTCTCGCTGGATGGACTTCACATAAAGGACAGACTGCCCAGCGTCCGCCATCGTTTAAACCCTCTTAGCGGGAAAACATTAGAAATTTCTTTTCTGAACACACCGTACTGAGAGTCCTCACCGGATCATCTCCACATATGCACGTCGCCATCCCGCTCACAGTGGCGTTTATGTTTTACCTTGGTGCTGCTGCTGCTATCCAGCCAGGTGGCGACATCAAGGCTGTCCGCTACAATATACGCAGAGGTATGAGTCCCGATAACCTGTATCCATACTCCCGCTGAAGGCAACGACGGCATACTAGGCAATCCGCCTGATCCAACGGTGTTTCCTGGTACCCAAGCTCTTCCTCATATCTATCCAACGGAAACGCCCTGAAACTTGAAGCTTTGAAGCTTGGGTGACAGTGTGCGTGTACCGTCAGATGGAACGACGGCGATTTTGTCGTCCGAGTCAAAGTTGACGATTCGAATTCGTACGCGCAAAGTCGCGTTTGTTACCGTCTGACGAGACGTCTTCGAGGGTGAGAGGATCGTTTGGTCTGTTGTGCTTCTTCTATTCTCTGACAACAGAATGACAGGGATATGGGGGGGATACATGGGTAGTTGTGGGTGCAGTCGTCGGCAATGGGTCTGTCCCGCCGCCACCGGTCGATTTGTCTCGCCGCGTTGATGGTTGCCATCCTGGCGCGCGGCGGGCCTCTCAGAGCAGAATCTCGGCAAGGTGAGATGAGGACAGAGTGGGTCAGTTGTCAAATTCCCTTTCCTTGAGGCGCAACTACATATTTATGAAGGATGGTGTACGCGCCCTCGTTGGCCTATCGACCGTCGTCATCACAAAGGCCTTCAACCTCGTTTCCTCTTTTCCTTTCTCAGGGACCGCGCGTGCCAGTCTGGCACTGTCAGTACAGATTGACAGTGACTAGGTATTGTGGGACTAAGCCTCTCGTCGGATGGGGCACACAATTGGCGGGTTACGGTAGTATTCAAGTTACCTTGAGTATATCCTCAATTATAGTGTATAGTACTGGCCTGCTGGCGGGACAAATTCATGGCAGCTCGTGATCGGGTAAAGCCCTGACTGTCCTAGACTCTACATGGTCTATACTGAGATGTCGTGAATACTTCATACATGTTTTTATGCTCATCACCATGCAACATCACCATGCAACTCCCTCCAAGTTCCAATTCATTGGTGAAATCTAGCTCAAGTTTTGAAAAATTTGGGGCAATTTTTTCTTTTCTTTTTCAGGCTTCTGCCAGTGTTTATATCTCTCCTGGGCAATTAATATCAGAATTTGAACTACCTCACATCCTCCAGACATCACAGCATGATCTAGTATTGTACAGCATTTGTGCTGTATTCTTCACTGGCATACAAACATCTATGACAGTAATTGGTGCACACAAGGCTTGTCACATCTCTATGGATTTTTTGGTGTTAGATTATTTTCCTTTTTTTCTTCTTCTTTCCATCATCTTTTCTTTCTGAAAACCACTTGTTCTGTCTCTCATAAGAAGGATTTCATTCATGGGCTACAAATGTAGTTGGTTATTGAATGAAATAAAAAACATAGGAAAGGTTTTACATACTCATGCGATTCTGAAGAGCAACATTCAAGATCATCTCAATCTTGTCATCTTGGGATGCATCTCTATATTTGTTGAAAATTTCCTCCATGGCTGATTTCACCTTTGCAGGTATGTTGGATGACTTGTACTTTTCAGCAGCAGATTGGAGTGCCTGAGGATCTTTTTGATGGAAAAGATAGAAAGAATGCTCCAGAATAAGCAGTATATCTATAACACAATGTTATTTCTCAACAAGAATCTTTGAAGAGACAAAATGATATACCAATACTAGCAAGGAGAGTCTGCTGCCATGTACCACCAGTGCTCTATGATCTTCAATTTAACTTTGATACAAGACAGATTGAATAATAAATTTACCATACTATCTGGGCACAGAATGGAGGATTGATGGATATCAATATTGGACTGAATGATGAGATGTTACAACACAAAGATGCAATAGAAGAAATCCACATACTATCTTGTTGTGAACAATCTGGATCATCATAATAAATTATATGAAAATGATGAAAGAAAAATGATGAAAGACTTGGATTGACCTCCTGTAGATGAAGATGAGTTATGTTCACAATACTAGTCATTTGACAGATACTTACAGACTAAAAATAACCAGATTCTAGATCAGATATTAAAGTTTCACATTGGCAGAAATGAACATACATCCTGTGAGTGGTAGGGTAATATTGTAAGTAAATATTATACTTGTGTAACAAATAGTTTCCAGAAGAACTTACAGTCTGTAAATCATGCAATACTAAATAAAATAGTAAATACAAGGAAACAAGAGGGTATTCACCTTCTATTAGAATGGAAAACATTCAACATTATTAAGTAGTCATTGCCATATTGTGTGAGATAAACTATACCTCCTATAATGTTATCAGATTACTGTTACTATGCTGTGAATGATGAAAGGGAACTCACATTCTGTCATCAATGAAATACAAATAAAAAACTTAATTACAATAGATTGTATAATAACAGTAAACTTACTATCTGAATAAACAAAGATATAACTCAGTTAAATCATTGTTGGAAAACATATGATAAAAACATACATTCTATAATGTGACATAGAAAAGTGGATGTAAATCCATTTAATTATTATTATAAGAAATATGATACATAACTCACAGACTGTCAAGTGGACATGGCATCATCAGCATCACCACTCTCTGGCACACAATGCACAACTCACCCACTGTCATTTCCAGAGCAGAATGAAGAATGAGTGGACATGGCATCATCAGCATCACCACTCTCTGGCACACTACACAATGCACAACTCACTTGCTGTCATTTCCAGAGCAGAATGAAGAATGAGTAGACATGGCATCATCAGCATCCCTACTCTCTGGCACACTACACAATGCACAACTCACCCACTGTCATTTCCAGAGCAGAATGAAGAATGAATGGACATGGCATCATCAGCATCCCCACTCTCTGGCACACTACACAATGCACAACTCACTTGCTGTCATTTCCAGAGTAGAATGAAGAATGAGTGGACATAGCATCATCAGCATCCCCACTCTCTGGCACACTACGCAATGCACAACTCACCCACTGTCATTTCCAGAGCAGAATGAAGAATGAATTGACATGGCATCATCAGCATCCCCACTCTCTGGCACACTACACAATGCACAACTCACATGCTGTCATTTCCAGAGCAGAATGAAGAATGAGTGGATGGCATCATCAGCATCCCCACTTTCTGGCATACTACACAATGCACAACTCACATGCTGTCATTTCCAGAGCAGAATGAAGAATGAGTGGATGGCATCATCAGCATCTCCACTCTCTGGCACACTACACAATGCACAACTCACTCCCTGTCATTTCCAGAGCAGAATGAAGAATGAGTGGACATGGCATCATCAGCATCCCTACTCTCTGGCACACTACACAATGCACAACTCACTTCCTGTCATTTCCAGAGCAGAATGAAGAATGAGTGGACATGGCATCATCAGCATCCCCACTCTCTGGCACACTACACAATGCACAACTCACTCCCTGTCATTTCCAGAGCAGAATGAAGAATGAGTGGACATGGCATCATCAGCATCACCACTCTCTGGCACACTACACAATGCACAACTCACCCACTGTCATTTCCAGAGCAGAATGAAGAATGAGTGGACATGGCATCATCAGCATCACCACTCTCTGGCACACTACACAATGCACAACTCACCAACTGTAATTTCCAGAGCAGAATGAAGAATGAGTGGACATGGCATCATCAGCATCACCACTCTCTGGCACACTACACAATGCACAACTCACATACTGTCATTTCCAGAGCAGAATGAAGAATGAGTGGACATGGCATCATCAGCATCCCCACTCTCTGGCACACTACACAATGCACAACTCACATCCTGTTATATCCAGAGCAGAATGAAGAATGAGTGGACATGGCATCATCAGCATCCCCACTCTCTGGCATACAACACAATGCACAACTCACCTCCTGTCATTTCCAGAGCAGAATGAAGAATGAGTGGACATGGCATCATCAGCATCCCCACTCTCTGGCACACTACACAATGCACAACTCACAAACTGTCATTTCCAGAGCAGAATGAAGAATGAGTGAACATGGCATCATCAGCATCACCACTCTCTGGCACACTACACAATGCACAACTCACCTCCTGTCATTTCCAGAGCAGAATGAAGAATGAGTGGACATGGCATCATCAGCATCACCACTCTCTGGCACACAACACAATGCACAACTCACCAACTGTCATTTTCAGAGCAGAATGAGTGGACATGGCATCATCAGCATCACCACTCTCTGGCACACAATACAATGCACAACTCACCTCCTGTCATTTCCAGAGCAGAATGAAGAATGAGTGGACATGGCATCATCAGCATCACCACTCTCTGGCATATTCCAAAATGTACAACTTACATACTGTCATTTCCAGAGGAACATCAATAATGTAAGTTGAAACACAATTATCATCATGCATTTTCCACAATGAATAACTCACTTTCTGTAATTACCATAGTTGGATGTAATTAAGATTGTGATAAATCTGATTGATGTGATGTTATCTCACCCAAAAGTGTGGAAACCATCTTGCAAGTTTTCTAGGATCCATGATGTTCATCTGCTGCTCCTGTACATCAGATACAATACTTTTTTTCAGATTGTAACATCTGCCCTGGCAGGATATTCAACTCTGTGCTCACTCTTCGACTGCATATCTCATACACAATGCTATATTTGTTTCCTGTGCAGTAACAAATAGCAATTGCATAGCCTTCTCATCCAGCGCCCTTGCTGTATTTTCTAGCAGTATCTTACACCCCTCATTCGAGTTGTGCATTCCTTGCATGTATGAGCTTGATCATTTATCAGAAAGATGATGAATACCTTCCATCCGCACACTACATTTTGGTGCATGCTTCAATTGAGAGAGACGTCCCCAAACATTAGCATTGTCAAAAATTCCCTCTATGAGTCCATGTGCCTTTGCCATCCTCTCCTGTAATGGCAGTCTTCGATCGAGTCCGCTCATGGCTACAGGCAGCAATGCATCAAACTTTGTGAACAACACGATAACAGGTACTGGCCAAGCTCTGAGCTCGAAAAAATCTTGCCGAAGATGAGCCCACCTGTTCTGGTATCACACTCATTGAAAAACATTTCCTCGGAGCGTTGGATTGCCCGACCCAATTTGTCCATTGGGATGCAGTACCTATTCAATGTACTAACCAGTCAGTGTCTCTTCCCGCACAGCTCAGCTTAGTAATTACCAAATGGCATGAATCCGTTTCTTGAGATCCATCGTGCTCGCACGATCTGCGATGAACTCCTTTAGTCGTTGGAATTCGTCTACAGAACCAGCTTCGAAGCCCCGCGAGTCATGGAAGACGAATTTGTCATTGCTCCGGAAAATCAATTGGTTCTCGATGTCGTGTATTCCGCGCTAGTATCCATTAGTAAATATGTGCCTTATGTCGTTCGAGTCCAATGTGTGGTGATCCTCACCCCCATGGAACCCTCGACCTGGGTCAGATCAATCTAGTCACACGGTTTGCACGGTTTGGTCCAGTCGTCCCTAGATATCACGTTGGGCACGCACCTTTTTGCCTTCTCCATCATAGACCTCCGGGTTTTCAGTACTGTTACAGATCGCGCGGAGAATCGTCGTCTTGCCAGCGTTTGCCCGTCCGATGATAAGGATCCTGAAGCGGCCAAACTTCTCTCGGATATTCTCAAAACCGCCTGTCTTGTTTGTCTGCATGTCTGGATTTCCAAGCGTGAGCGTGTTGTTGAAGAAAATGTGGAACGTAGAGTTAAAGCAGTAGTCACCGTGAGGGCGAGGGAGGAAGAAGCGGGCGTCGATCGGTTGTCGATCGGACTCCCATCTACTTCCGACATCCGCTTCCGAGCGGCAGCTCCGGGTGCACGTTCGTCCGTACGCTGGTTTGACTCTCAGAACTGGCCTTTGGGCAGTTTGGGGCTTTGCAGTTTGGGATTTAATTTGAGGGGTAGTTTGGCACGCTGGACGCGTGACTCTCTCCCGCCGTGCGCCTCCCCG
This sequence comes from Leccinum uliginosum, assembly GCA_038091455.1. Lineage (NCBI taxonomy): Eukaryota > Fungi > Basidiomycota > Agaricomycetes > Boletales > Boletaceae > Leccinum > Leccinum uliginosum. The sequence continues at coordinate 8,274 of JBBPOM010000410.1, forward strand.
CCCCGGTTCCCTTTTTGGACCAGTCACCAGTGGGTGCATTTGGCCGCTCCCGCCGTTGTTTTTGGACTGTGTGTCGTCCGCCGTGTGCCATCCGACCGCTGTTATAAAATCACGGAGGAAAAATGCGGGTCGATGAAGCTGCGAATGGGTTGGCGGGGAGGCATCAACTTCTATGTACTATACTACCTTGATTACTGCATCCAGGTATGGCGCGGGTCAGCTTCACCAATACCCTCACCCGTGTCCGCGCCTGCAGTGCTAATCCGCGTCCAGCGTCATCGCGCCATCGTTATCGCGCCATCGTTATCGCGCCATCATCGTCGCGTCGTTCGTGGTTGTCGTTGTCCTCGCCGTGTTCGTGTTCGTGGTCGACGTCGTGTCGTTATGCCGTTGTTGGTAACAACAAGGGTAGCGTGGGGGAGCAACTGCGCAACGGGCACAATTGGGCGCGTCGTGTGTTTGCTTCTGCACGCTAGGTGAGCGGATGAGGGGACGGGAATGGGCATAGGGATGGGGAGGAGTCTGGAATGCGGATGGTGGGCGTCGCGGTCGCAATCGTCGTCCACGGGTATACTGTGCATCGTCGTCGTCGTCACCGTCCGTCTCCTTCGTCACGTCGCGGGAGTTCCGTCATTTTGTTCGTTGACGGAGTCGTCCGTCCTCCCTTTCATCGCGTCGTCGTCGTGTCGTTGTTGTACCGTTAGTCAGCGTTGCGCCCTCGTCACATTGTCGTCGTATTTTCGTCGCGCCTTCATGTCGTCAACGGGCCGGTGTTGTCGCGTTGTTGGCGTCGTTGGTATTGTCGCCACGTCGTCGTGTCGTATCCTCGCGATATGGGGATGCGCTGGGGGAGAGAAGAGTGAGGTAGTGAGAGAATGAGAGTGGCGGGAACGCACGTCGTCGTCACCGTCCATCTCCCTCGTCCCGATCCTCGTCACATCACCACCGTCTTCCGTCTCCCTCGTCCTCGTGTCGCTGTCACGTCGCCACTCGAGCCGTCGATGTCGCACCGTCGCACCGTCTCCGAGTCATCATCGTCTCATCGTGGTACGCCGTCGCGTCAGTTGACGCGTTGTGATGCCAGGTCGCGTCGTTGGTCATCATGGTGCCGCTGCGTCGTCGTCATTGCGTCATTGCGTCGATGTTTGGTGTGTGCGTGGAGGAAATCGTCATCGTCGTGCGGAACTACCCGCGGGTGGACCCACCATGGATGTCAGTAGTGACAGACCCCACCTGCGGGTGAATACATGCACCGGATATCACAAAGGTTCGTCCAGCGCCGTGTCTTCGGATATCTTGAACGTCATAGTATGTCGAAACCTCCTCCCCGCGTCGTTGTACAAGATTCAAGCATGAACCTTTTAGTGGGACATGATGAGACGTGGTTGCGACCAACTCGAATGTGCGCTACAGAGTGCAAAGTCAACAATAAGGAGTAGCATGATGGGTGCAAGCCTCACCGCAGAGCATCATTTCCCGTGCCACCGTAGGATACTTGTTGCTTGCTGGGAAAACATTCAGCGATGCACCAAAAGTACTCGTTGAATTACTGGCGCGAAAGTCGATATCATCCGGTCCCCAGGTAACATCAATGAAGCGCAACACAAGATCGTGCTTAGCGCCTTCTTGGTACGTCCATGACAACGATATGTTCCCGGCGTGATGAATCTTGCCAGGCGCATCCTTGCCACCTCTGAAGGAAACTCATGAGTGTGATGAATGCAGTTCCGGAAGTGGTACCCATACGTCTGAATGACTTACCAGCAAACCAGACTTCCTTGATGTCGCCGGATTTGTTATCACTAGACTTGTTGTCGCCAAATTCGTTGTCGCGAGATGTATCAACACGATGAACGCCAAGGGCATTCTCAGCGCGGCGGGAAAACGGCGGGATGGCAAGGTGTGCGCTGTCCAAGAATATTGGTAGTTGCTGGCGCCTGATCACGCGTGCCAAACTTTGGCCAGTTCAGGGATGAGTCCCAGTGAGAAATGGCTATGTTTGGTTATGTCGGAGTATGACTCTCTATGATTTCTGTGACCTTACACACGAGATCACTGTGTAGCATTAACTAGCACGCTATGAGAATGATTTGAATGTTACTATATGACATTGTCTGGACATAAATGATATTTTGGTGTGCAGCATCATCCAGCAGATCACAGCATACATGCTCTACATTGTCGTCAGCATGTGCTTATGCCCATGTGTGACACCGTATGACATTGTGTGATAATCAATTTCTAGCACGAATGCTACAATATGCTGCCTTATGATCCTATCAGATCATACAAAATGCTCAAATCTGATTAAAAATGATTGATTCTGACTGCTTGTTGTACGTACAAATTTGGTAGTTGCATATATAATAATAAACACGGTGTACAGTAATGCAGTACAGTGATTGAGACAACGGGATTGAGAAGACGCCGAGAAAGTAATGGAAGCGAAAAAAACGAGCAGAAAACAGAGCTAGAACATCTGTCCTTTGGACCTTTGCAGGAGACTAGTAAGCACGAACACGAAGGTAGAGTAGAAGGTGACTTGAAAGTTTTGAGTGCAGATGCGAAACACGATGATAGCAGAGTACAAGCAACCCGAATGCACTGAGAGCAGAAGACGACCAGAGAAACGCATAGCAGCATGAGCAGAGTATTGTCCGAACAACCCGAATGCAGCAACTTGAAGAGCAGAAGACGACCAGAGAAACCCGACAGCGTGAGCCTGAGCAGACTCGGAGTAGTACCGTACAAGACAACCCGAATCCCTGAGCGAGAGCAGAAGATGACCAGAGGAGAGACAGGATGGCCTGGACCAGAACTTGCAGAGAGAGCAACAAGACGTCCAAAAGAATCATGGCCAGAAAGCAGTGAGAACGAGCTTGAAGACGTCCAAAAAATGGTGGGCCAGGCGAGAAGACAGCTAGAAGGCAGTAAGAGCGAACATGAAGCGACCAGATAATATCAGGTCATGGAATCAGAAGTACCGACCGAACGACCAAGAACTTGCAGAGAGTCTGAGAAGACGTCCAAAAGAATCACGGCCAGAAAGCAGTGAGAACGAGCTTGAAGATGTCCAAAAAATGCTGGGGCCGGGCGAGAAGACAGCTAGAAGGCAGTAAGAGCGGCGAACATGAAGCGACCAAATAACATTGGGTCATGGAATCAGAAATACTGACTGAACAAACCAGTTACTAATGCATTTTTCCCTGGGAGATGGCATCGTTCCATTCATCATTTGCCACCTGGACTACCATTAGCAAGGAGACAAGAATTGGTTTGACGCCTAGTACCAGTTCCTTAGCTTCGTTTTTGTAAGCCTAGTTGATTATGAGCAATAAAGCGAAATAAACAAAGTGTTTTGTACCTTGCGCTGGTCCTCGTTGAGCGTGTTGTTCCAATAAATTCGGAACTCATCGCATGTTCCGTTTTCGTTGACTTGTCCGAGCCAGCGTGTGGCACATAGGTTGCTAAACGCACCCTATTAGTAATGAATTAATGACGACCGGAGACTTACTATGCTGTCTTATTCTTTGTCGGCCGCATTCTCCGGCTTGTGGTGGCTTTGCGCTTCCCATTGGACGAACCTTTGCTCTCCCCTGCAGGTAGCTCATAACTCGGCGCATTCGAGTCCTTGTCATCTTGCTGAGTAGTGTCGGATGTCGAAGGGACAGGAGGGAGGCGAGGGAGGCGGGGGAGCTTAATCACGAGTGGGTCTGACGTCTTCCTGATCCCAGACCTGTAAACTAGATCAACGTGATATTGAAATAGTTCAGAAAAAACTTACAATGGTGCGGTAACCACAATGGGGGCCAGAGTACTACTACCACCAACTTGTGGGTTCGAGACACTGTGCCGGGGTAACTTATCATTATTGCGGAGGTCCGGAGCACCGGCATGTGGATCCGAGACTGGGACATCATTGGATAGGTTCCTGTTAGGGATCTCATCAGGCTGTACATGGGAGAGTGTGCGTGAACTCGATTCATGAGTCGACTCGGAAACGGCCGGTGGTGGCGGGTTGTGGTCAGCAGCTCGTGGCAAGAACCGGGCTGGGTATCTGCCAGTAGGTATACTAGCCTCTGAGTCTGCTGCTGCCAGTGTGTGATGAGAATCCGAGTCAGCCTGGAAAATACTGTACCAAATTGACGGACCTGAAGATGTGGCAGGATGGGGGCCTGCCAGTGGGGTATCCGAGTCTTCTTTGTCCAGGGTTATTAACGCACCCCAATCCGGCTGGAATACTCTTGCAGGTGTGGGTATCTTGGCTGCAGATGTGTCTTGCGCATCAGAGATTGTCGGTGGGGCATCGAGACTGCCATCCGAATCTGATTGTGGAAATGCTGATTAACACCGATTCAGTATGAACCAACGACTGACCTTCAAATCCAGTGTTACTATCGGGCGTTTCGGACCCATTCGAAGCGTATCCAAGTCGAACATTGGAAATTGTTGGTGGACCTGGCAGACTCGGAGCGGCTGCAGTCGTAGCAGGGCCAACGTCAACTTGAACATAGTAGATTAGTACATTGAAATCAAGAATAGATCTCAAACGTGACCTACCTTTGAGCTTCTTATCCAGTGGGGTCTCGGACTTGCTTGTTTGCGCCTTCCGCTTCCTCCCTGTGCTAGCGCCAGCTTCATTGACCTTGAATGGATCACCGGCACCTTCCTCTAGCTTCACTCGGCGACTCGATGACGACAGCCAGTTTCCTTGGTCATCGAGATTGTTCCGGACCCAACCAGGGTAGTCCATTGAGCAAAGAAGATCGGTCTTCCAGTTGTTCTCCGCCAGCTGAAGGAAGGGAAAGGACTTGTAAGTGAGCGAAAAAACGAGTTCCTTAGCCGACGTGTTTGCTTTGCCCCAGCTTTTCGGAGCAATGTTTTTTGTAACCAATTCTGCCCAGCAGCCTCGAATGGTCTTGCGGATGGACCTAAGTGTCATATCTGAGACAGGGTTACCGTTCTCGTCCTCCACAAATGCAAACTTGTAACGCGGGTTACTGCGAGCTTCGGGAGAATTACTCCATTCGTAATATCTTGTTTGGGACCAAAAGCGGAGCTTCGGGTATAGTTCTGCTGTCTTTGCAGGATTCAAGTTGGGTGGTGGATCGGTCTTCTGTGACGATGCCGAGAACTGTTCCACTATTGTTCTGTTTGGGATAATGTAATCAGTCCACTACCATATCACAGCGAAAGCTCACTTTAAAATATCACGTTCATTCGTAACCTTGAACAGTTGTGTCTCGAGTGCTGTATAGCGATCCTTCAACATGAGGAATTCCTGCGTGTATGCAGACTAGCTAGCGGGTATAGAGTGAGAAGCATATACGTAAGAATCACGCACATGCTGTGAATAGCCGAGTGATTGATGTCCGCCGATCTGCGATGATAAGGGGGTGACAGAACCGCGTCCAAAAACATCCGGGTCCTGTACTAGGCCATCAGAGAAACCGCCTAGAGAGTTATTCGGAATGCCAGTGAAACCGTTGCTGCCATGGAAAGAGAAATCGTATGTCATCTTATCGTGGAGAAAGTGAGAGAGACGAGCCTATCTGCGCCACAGGGCCCGGGGCATATACAGTTTCAGCAACTCCGACCGGCTAATACCGATACAGAATTAAGTTCACTCAGGCTGGCAAGTTCTTACGTTTGTCAAAGAAATGAATTCTGTGCCCACCTCGGATCTCACCGACATTTTGATCCCGAACACCCCTGGGATCGATATATCTGGCGACACAATATTGTTGGACATTGAGGGCGTGGTGCCTGGGTGGGAAACCTATATGTTTTCCCTCAATGCCATCCAACCAGGTGAAATGGTAAGGAAATTGTACTTTGTTTCATCTTTTTATTTATTACCATTTTCCCAGACAATCATCCTACGTATCAAGCCTCGCGCGCATCACGAGCAAGTTCAAATTATCTTTGCTCGGCCATGTATACTAACTAGTAGGAATAATTTAGCCACAGAGAAGTCTGCCATGGATTGAACGAGTCGGACAAAGTGTTTGTGAATGCAGGAATGTAAGTTCTCCCTTCTCCGAGTCGATTCAAGTTCACTAGCACTACACATGAACTAATTTCTTCGCCAGTCAAACTGAAAACCATGTGTTGGCCCAGGATCTAACTAAGCAAGAAGGTGATTATATCTCGTACGTGTCTTGTAACATCTACTATGTCATTTGATTATTCTAATGTATACAGTTGCCCAATCTTACCGTGTCACCTGCTCGTCCGTCGCAAATGGAATCTTGGCTCGTATGGCATGTCAAAATACACACCCCGTGCATTCAAACCCTCACTGCTTGTACAATCCAAAATCGAAGAAAATCATCTGACTTCCAACGAGTATGCCCAGATGTTGGTGCGGAAGCGTCGTCGACTGACGTAGAATGTGAGGAAGCATCGTCCGAGTCAACTGACGCAGAATGCGAGGAAGCATCGTCGACTGACGTAGAATAGGGCCTTTCTACTATCATCCTCACGCTGTCTTGTTATGTTATCATGTTATCATTGTTCGCGCTATCGTTGTTCTTGTTACCGCAACCATGTCAATCGTATTGTCAACTTGAATGCAAACTATTTTGTAATTTCAACTTGAAACGACTCAGAGTTTGGATACAACTACTAGTATAACATAAAAGGCCTAGTACTATTCTACATCTAGATCTGCTTCAAAATCGTCATTTTCATCATTACTTGCCTCCGACCGAAAGCTGTAAGGTACCCCGAGATCTGAAATATCAATTCCCGGCTTTTCCATCATACAAAAAAAAATGCCTGAAATGTCAGATGGTAAAGTCAGGTCATGTGGAATCATTGCGACGACGCTCCGTATGTCTTGAACATCGCAGATATGAATATCGTCGAGTAATGTGGACACCGCCAGAACTTGCGAGGACATGCCGAGTAAGTCAGAATCTGGTTCAGAATAGAGTCGAAGGATAGCAACATCATGGAATTTCCACTGTTCTTCCGAGTCTGAGTCATTGTCTGAGTCGTTTAGCGAGTGAACTGCAAGTCGAGTAAAATACTGGACCTCCCCGACTCGAACTTTGCCATCCATAACGAACTGTGGGCGTAGGCTAAGTACTGCCAGTGGATCGGTAGATTAATGACAAACCTTGACGTTGCAAGATACTCGCAGATTTTCGTCGGACATTGACTGCTCCCTCCATGTAGACCGGGCAATCTGACCGTTTGGCAATTGGAGGCGTGCCCATTTATCAAATCTCGGAATTTCTTGGCCATCAGGTAAATAATGACGCAGCACACGAATCAAAGCCTCGTCCTCAGAGGACAAAGCAACTGGATGCTTCGAACGTTTGCGGAGGAGAATGAAGCCACCTCCGAGATCGACTGAACCACGAGGCTGTTTGTGGGGTGTGTCAAGTTCAGGTATGATCGAGATGAGGGCGTTGATCTGGGAGCGCCGCACCCCCTCCCGCGCAAGATTGGCATAAGGATTTGATGGCTGGCGAATTTGTTGACCGAGATTGCCGATCGTTCTCTCCATAGTCCACTGGGCATAGCAAATTGGGGGGCCTTTTTGAAACGTTTCGGGGACAATATGAAGGATTTGATGGACCGATGGCCGAACAAAATGAATGCGATCTTGACGAAGTTGATAGTATAGAAGTTCGAAGTCATGCTCCCACACGCAAAGGAGGTTGTGTGCGTCTTCAAGCTGTTTATGGGTCAAAGAGTGTTGGCAAACAATCTGAAATCCGCGAACGAGTTTGCAGAAATGCGACCAATACTTGAGCGGAAGGATGCCATACAGGAGGATTGGTGCGAGACCAAACATGTAGAGCTGGAATTCCCAGGTCTTGTACTGGGTATTGATCTTCTCAGCGATATTACGCGGTTTTCGATCAAACGAACCAGGAAGGAATGATCCTACGGCAGCAACATCCCATCCATGCGATGCCCAGCGGTCGTTGTCCCTAAAAATAGCCCAATCCCACGTGTTCTTATCATCGCTAGGCGCGACATCGATCTCACCACGCCAGAGGGAGATAAGGAGGTCTGAAATGTTCCCGGCCAAGTGCATAACATCAGTTGTCATGCAGAGGGGAATGCCGAGCGAACAAGCAGGCGACAGGCCGAGGATAAGAGGGGGTTTGGTAAGACCCGTCTCAGTCTTCATCTTGTCCCACTGCGTCTGGTTGGGAACTGAAACGAGCATGTTGAGATTGTTTTCATAATCTGCAGACCCGCCAGGTGGAATGTCAAAGACACTGATATCAGGATGGTTGCTACCTTCTGGGACGTTGTCACGAGGGCATAAGAGGGCGGGGTAGTAACGGTGACCGCGTTCTTTTCGTCGACCTGGAATGCCGCAGTATAAGCGGCAGCCATTCTTGCCACTATGCCCAACCATCCCATCCCAGTAGACTAAGCCAGGACCGTCCGCAGTTGTGAAGAGGAGGTACACACGCGAGAAAAGGCGTGAGTTACTGATGGGATCCCAGATTGCGAGGCCCTCGCGCTGGATAGCAGCAAGGTGATGCATACCTGGGAATAGAAACGAGTCGACATTTTTGGGCTTCTTGGGGCCAGGAATGAAACCGCCAGGGAGAACACTGAGTTTGCGGTAACGGGTATTGGGGGGGAGGTTTGCTATAATCCAGATATATATCCAGCAGTCCGACTCTTTACTCTCATATAACTGTGCCCCATCCATAGACACCATGAGGACAATGTCATGTTCGTTTACGTCTCCATTCAAGACCGCTCCGAGAAAGTCCCAACCCATTGCAACGTCATCAATGATGGGAATGTGTGATGACTGCGTCGTGACCATATTGCGGAGTATCTCTTGCGCCTTATCCCATAAATAGCGCATCTCGGTTGCACTCGCAGGGTTGCGATAGCGCGCTTGAAGCTGAGGACCAAGTGGGATCGTCGTAAACTGTTTGGCAGGTACTTTGGCTCGACCGTTGGTCCGATCATTCCATCGGGAGGAATGACATGTCGGGCAGTCGTCTAGACCAGCAAACGGACCGGTAAATGCAATACAGCTGTTTGGACACATATCGTTCATGACAGCTTCGACTCCAGTGATGCGCGTGATCAACTTCTCGACATTGTGGAAGCTGAGTGCGTCTGTAGAGGTAGGTATCATGGGGAAGTTGTGTTTGAACGCTCGGATGACACTATCATATGACTTCTGAGATGCACTTTCCAAGGCAAGGTATGTCGATATGCTGAAGCGGATGGATGGGTTGTCGATCACGAGAAGATCGCTGGGAGGGTTATGAAGACGATAGGATCCATCCGGCGAGAGCTTAGCTATTGGGTCTGCAGTCGACGCATTTGTAAGAGCTTGTATGAACGTCAGCGTGTCTTGAATCGGCTTGAACGAAGCTGCAGCAGCAAGAGCACAAATATCGATCTGTGGACGTGGTCGGGGCTGATATTGAACAAGATTTCGAAGGGTCTCAATGCCCAACGGAGGATTTGGCTGGATATCTATATTTGGCTCGCCGGTGTCTTGTTCAATGTCTGGCGGAGGGGGAGGGGGGTCGTCTTCAAAGAGGTCTTGTTCAATGTCCAGCCTCGGAGGGGAAGGGGGGTCGATTTCAAAGGGATCTCGTTCTAGAGAATTGTGGTCGAAGGGAGCAGGAGGTTCCGGATGATTATGTGCAGCTCGATTGTCATTGCGGGAGGGAGGCGACGCAGAACGACTCTGAAATTAAGATATATCATTGCAATCATGATGATAAAACATAGACTTACTGCTGCTCGATTCCCTTGAATGCCATCATTTACGGGTCGGAGGTTGGTGCGGCGACGTCCTCTAGCTCTGCGAGGAAGAGAAGGCTCAGAACCTTCAGAACCATCGAACCTCGCATCTTGTATCCGTCTCCTTTCTTCCTCAGATCCAGCTTCTTGAAGATGGCGGTACCAAGTTGCAACAGAGACACTGTGCGGACGACCGAAGTTGTGCTTTGAACATGTACAGTTAAGTCGACGTTGAGAGGCAACTGGATGCATGGGAACTTGAAGAAGGCTGTTGCACTGGCTGGCAGAGTCTTATACCAGCGTGCAATGTGCGTGCCTGCACTATAGATAGTACAAAGTGGCTGCATGCCGCCAGATCTCGCCATCTTTGGCTGCTAATGGTGTCGAAAGGGCAGTTAGTAGCCAGCAGAGTCTTATAACGTACAGCGTACATGTATACACTGCAGATTGACATGGCATCTCACCATCTTTGGCTGCTAATGGTGTCGAAGCGGCAGTTAGCAGCCAGCAGAGTCTTATAACGTACAACGTAAATGTATACGCTGCAAATTGACGCACCTCGCCATCTTTGGCTGCTACTGGTATCGAAACATCAAACTTGACATTGGCATGTGGATGTGGTTAGCAGCCAGCAGAGTCATATAGCGTGCGTGCGGCCGCGCGCGGTGCAGAGCAACATTGTTGCCAGAATGATTTGCCTTTTTTGGCTTGAAACATTGAGCTCAAAAAATCCCCGGCTCCCACTACAAGCACTTAGTGGCGGCAACAACTTCTGCCTTTCAACTTGCCCCTCTCGTCGACACCATTCATGATGCAGGTTTTTCTACTACCACTTATCTGCTCGTTTTTGGTCATACGAATAGCAGTCGTGTGTATGAGAACGTGGGAACACTTGGCCTGGCTGAGCCAACGGCCGCAGGGGCTGCTTTTGATGCCTTGGTTTGCCAGGTGTTGGCTGCAGCGCGGCCCCCTGCTGGCTTGCGGCAAACCCAGCCTTGTGCTCACCCGCTCCACTAGCCTCTCGAACGACAAGTCGAAGCCACTATGATATGCAGAGTCGGGGACTGGCGCAAACATCGCCGCTATGATCATATAGGAACATATATGCAATTGTCTCGAAACGTCGAAGTCAGGCGGAATGAAGTAATTTGATTTACAGTGCAAAAAATCATACTGGCGCATATGGGATCACAACCATGCTGGGCAAGGCAGAACATAACATACGACATCACATTTCAACATGGCCAGTTCTCACTGGGGATGAGTACTTGAGTACGAATGGCCCAAAAAACGTAACGTTGGGCAGACATGCTCCGACGCGTTGGATGAGTACTTTCACAACCGAATGCCGGGAAATGAGTGCTGCGGAAATGGGCGAGTCTTTTTGTTACCAATTGTTGTTAGGCCAGCAAAATTAGCAGCTTCAACTTTTTCGTCTTTTTGCATAACCCGTCCATGTATAATAGTACTATGTGATTACGATGCATCATCATATCGACCATGGGCCATGGTGCCAAGTGGGTCGCGGTCCCCAGCTATCGTCGTCCTATACACGATAGGCCATATTCTTGATGCAGCTGTCATACCAACAATCTGCACCTCACAAACACAGCTCGTCGTACCGACGGGCTTGCCTCGCCTCGCCTCTTTTGGACGGGCTGGTCACCAGTCTACGTCGTACCGTCGTTTACCTGTCAATAACACTAGCCTTGGAATAAATAATTAAACCTTCCCCCCCCGCACGCTCCCGAAAAAAAAACGAAAGGTCCAAGCGCAAACAACCAAAGCACTAAGCATGCACCTCGTTCAGCCCGTTCGCAACCCTGATCCTGTCTGGATCCCACCCCGACTCCTCGCTCCGATGCTTCAGTCGCGGATCGACCGTCGTCGGCCGCAGTTGGTCCGTTTGTTGACGTTGTTGACGAGGAAGACCAAACAAAGGCGGCGGCGGCGTGATCGGCGTTACGCACACTGAAGACGACGACCCAGGTGCGTGATGTACGTTTGAAATCGATGACACGCCTTCCATTGGGGACGGGTCGTGATCGTCGTGCTCTGCACCGTCGGAAGAATGCTGCAGGTCCATCTCTGCGTCGCCGTTCGGGTCGTGGTCGTGGCCGTTCTCGTGGTGGCGGCCATGTGAGTGAGAGCGAGGGTGCGTACGACGACGACGAGGGATATCGGGATCAGGATCGACCTCGGCATTGGCATCCACATCATAATCGACGTCAGCGTCATCGCCATCACCATCACCATCCTCGCTGTCGGAGCCAAGATCCATTGCTTGTTCGACGGACATGACCATCTCAACATCTTCGCCTTCGCCTTCGCCCTCTCCCTCCCCCTCGCCTTCGCACTCTCCGCCTCCATCTCCGTTTCGGCGCAGATCGAGCGATAAACCAGACCCAGAGGGCCCATAGCCGCGTCCGCCCCGGTCTCGGTCCCTATCCCGGTGATGGTGACGCGACGAAGACGACGACACGGGTTTCGACGAGCCCGCGGCACCAGAGTGCTTCGACTTTGGCTTGTCGAGCTTGCGAAGCACCTTGAAAATATACTCCTTGGCAAACTTTTTGATCTTGGAAACCTTCTCGTCCGACAGCGTATCCAACTGCCCTTCTCGATACGAACTCGACTTCTTCTCCTTGTCGGCGATCACGTGGGTCAACTGTATGCGCGAGCGTGCGAGAAGCAAGACGCAAAAATCGAGTCAGCCGGACGTAAAATGAGAAGAAACAAAAAGAGGACCGAGTGGAGAGGAACCAACAAGAAAGTACACAAGAACGCACGCACGCACCTCTTTGGCATACTTTTTGAACACGTCATTGTCCATCTTGCTTGCATATTTGCTCATGCATTTGACCACCACTGCGCCCACTAGCTTGAGTAGCCGCTTCTCCTTGTTCGCCTCCTTCTCCTCTTTGGACTGCGACTTCTTCGACGACCTTGCTTTCTTCTTGATCACCTCCGGTGGAGGCTCCACGGCCATGGCGGCGGCGGCAGCGGCGGCAGCGGCGAGCTGGGCAGCCTCCACCTCGGCTGCAGCATTCGCAGCGGCAATGATGTCCGCAATCTTCTTCTTCTTGGCCCTGACTGTCTCGATTTGGTACTCGCCTGTGGGCGCCACCTCCTGCGAGCGTTGGTCGTGCATGGACGGTTGCTCTTGCGATACCTGTGGTGAGGGAGGAGGTTGCGGCGCAACTGGCACCGCGAGTTTGAACTCCATGTCGTCGCCCTCCCGGCGCGTCTTCTTCAACGGCCGGTTCTCCTCGTGCGACTGGAGCGTGATGATGGACGGTGGCTCGGTCGTCTCCTCTTCACCATTCTGAGAGATAACACGACGGTGAGCAAGGAGACGTCACATCGAAAGAAGGAGAGATACGCACTGCCTTGAGACGCTTGGGTATACGGTAGGCCACCTCGAGGGAGTCCCAGTATTCGATAAGCTTGAATGTCCCTGCGTTAGCACACACGAATTGACCATGTCCAACATCAACGGACCTTGAGCGCCAAGGACTTCATGACCTCGTTCTCCGATTCTGCGCAGGCTTGTACCGGAACTCTGATCTTGGAGTCATCGACCTTGTTCCGTTGAATCAGGGGCCACTTGACCATGGCTTCGAGGGCCTTTATGCAACGAATAAAAAGACGAGGTCAAGAAAGGAAGAGAAACATACCAGAATGGTGACCTCCACGTCCTTGACGTGATCTTGGAGTATGTTCGTCATCAGACTAAAGCCACGTAATCGCATGATCTGACGTAGAGCCGCCTCGTTCTCCGTAATCTAACCGTTGCCCAAGTTAGTAGATGCACCAATGTTGAACGCGGGGCGGAATGCACCTTGATTCGAGTGAGGAGCTTGGAGAGGACTTTCTTGCTCGACGTCTGCCGGACCGCCTGGACGACTTTCGGAATATCTTTCTCGATCAACGGTTTGAGTTCAGGCTGGAAGAAATGATCAGAGTCTGGCAAAAATTTCAATGAAAGGAAAAGTACCATGTAATCCTCGTCAAGCTTCTTGCTCTTTCTCCTCTTGTTGCCCTTGAGCCCTAGTTTTTCCACTTCATCGCTGATTCCCAGAGCTACCGAACCAAGATGTGATTGGATTTTAGCATCTCAAAGGAGAGACACGTACCCTCGATATAGAGATCATCCATGCCACCAATATCTGTTTGGGTCTTGCCACCAAGGAAACCCACGCAGTTTGGTTCCCCACAGTAACACGGTTGTGGATCGTGTCTAGGGTATAAAAGTCGCTCGACGTTTGACATAAGCTTGAAAATAACGTATGAAACGTACCCGTAACGATCTACGTTGTAGTTGAAAGTCAATTCTTCATCCTTTTTGATAGAACGGTTTGCAAAGATGCCCATCCGGACGCGCTCTCCTACTTGCCACTTGGCCACGTAGCAGTTTGGGCTACAACTGTGGTTTGCGAAACGACCGATACCACCCCGTTTTGTCGCATCGATGTACTAGAACGAGAACGTAGGGTGAATGGAACGCAAAGAATGGAAGTGGAGCACTCACTTCATCTTTTTGTAGCATCATAAAGTAAAAGTGCTTGATACCTTCTTCGGCATAGTCCCGCATGCGTTTTATAAACGATGGATGCGAGACTACATCGCCAATGTACTCGTAGATAAACCCATCCCTGTCGGGTCGGATCGTCAAAGACTTTTGTATGATGCGAGGTAGACGTACTTTGGGATATTAGAGGCAGCCCGCAACCCGTAGCCCTTCTTTTCGGTCAATACGATCTCGATGCGAGCATACTCCTTGCGTTGAAACCTAGATAGCGAAGAATGTCAGAAAGACGAGTTTGAGAACGGGATGAGGAACCTACCGTTGGTTCTGACAATGTGCCCGACACCGACAGTCGTCCAGCAAACACTCCACCTGAGTGAGCCGATTGATACAATCCGATCCCTGCCCACACGCATCCGAGGGGTCGTCGACGCCTACGATACCAAAAAGACGCCCAACCGCAAGCCCAGCGGCAGAAATCGGGGTCACTACATATTCGAGACGACTACGAGGAGAGACCGCAACCGACCATGTTCATATATGCAATCGCACGTCATGCTCTCGAGCGCCTCCCGCGTACGACCGAGGGTGTTGTACTGGTAGTGGTTTTCGACCAGTTCGATAAAGGCCCGCCTGGCTTGCTCCTCTGCGAGGGGAAGGTCGCTGATGAGTTGGGGACCGGAGCGCTTGGGTTTGACGATTGGGGGTGTGCTTGACTCTGATTTTTCACGCTTGGGCAGAGGTGGAGGGGAGGGTTCTGTCTTGACGGATGGCGTCTCGGGTGGGGGCTTGACGTCGTCAAAGTCTTCGAGCTCGGGCGGAGGAGGCCCTGCTGTATCTTCATGCTTGACGGTATCGGACATGGTGGCGACTGTGTCGGAGTAACGACAGAGCAATTAGCGCAACGACGTCGGAGACACGGACCTTCGTCGACGTTGTGTGAAGTCACTAGCGCGCCTCACCTTGGCGAACAACTTGTCAACAAAGCGGCACGATGGTGTCCGCGACGACCACAAAAAAGCGCAAGCGCGACGACAACGAGCAAAAGGTCTCGTTTGCGCTGTCCGACCAGCCGAGTTCGCAGCTGGGCCCTGTCCTTGGTGAGTGTCCGAGATTGAGGAGGAAAATATAACAAAACGTCGCCACCACAGCCAACTTTCCTGCCGTCGGTGCACCAGAGTCTATCCCGTTCGACTGCTATCGAACCTCCGTCGGCGAGGACACTCACTTTGCTGAGCTGCCCACCCACATCGCCGGCGAGACCGACGCTGTCGAGTTTTTCTCCTCGTCGGAAAGCCGACATGCTTCCGTTGGCTCTCGGTGCGTCCTCGAAAGATCTTTCCGTCTTTCCGTCTCATACAGATTTATTCCAGGTACTTTGTCGCGGTGCATAACAAGCGCACGAAGACGACGACGGTCCGCGAGGCACCCCTCCATGTCCTCACACACCAAGTCAAGTCTCTCAAGTCTCCCAAACCTGCAGCCGTCTCCAACTTGCAGCGTCTTGAAGCACGCGCCGCCCTCGGCGAGTCGTTCGGCACTAAAAAAGCCAAGCAGGCCATCAAGGCCCAGGAAAGGAACAAAGTCAACGTGTCCGCCATGGAGACGGTCGCGGATCATCTACAGGAACGCATTCAGCGAAACACGCAGGCGTTGCCTTCAAAGGGTACGACCCCATCCTTCTCGTCCGTGTCACAGGGCATTGAGACACAGCCGGCAGAGCAAGCGCAAGCAACGGCCGACGGTGCCCGCCTAGTGCCTCCATACAACCCTGAGGCTGCAACTCCTTCCGAGATCTACCCTTTGCACAACATCATCCCAGAAGCAGAATGGAAGACCATATCCCCCTCGGCGGTCATCCAAGCGAGCTCCAGCAAGGAACGGAAAGCTCTCCTCGCTTACCACCGCTCCGAATGGATCAATCAACACTTGAACCTCGTTTGCTCTTCCCCTTCCCCCAGCAAAACACACATGTGAGTCTTTCTCGACTTTCCCCTCTGGTCTGGTATTCACCGCGTCGACATCAGCAAGATCCTCATGTACATCTCCATCATGATTTCCTTCCGCAACTTGACGATTCGTAAATTCGACAAGTCAACCGTTTACGATAAACTCTCCGCTGTCCCTTCCATTATAATCGATGGCCTGATGTCAAGATTCACCGAGACTCCGAGAGGATCGACAGAGTGGGTACTTCTTTTACGTCCAACGACCGTTGAACCGACATCCACCCGGCCTAGGCCCCAGTCAACGTCTCAAACCGAAACGTTACTCCTCACACACATGTTTGCACTTTGCCTTCGCGTCGACGACTATGCGACGGACACCACTCTCATCGCAAACGACCTCAGTCAAAAAGTTGCCATGTACGTCGTCGTTTTGTGTTCACACATTCTTTCGAGTAACGTTCCGCCGTCAGGATCAATGGGCTGTTCAAGTCACTGGGTTGTAAAATCAGCAAGTTGACCTTGCAGGACCTCAAGCGACTCGGTCTTCCTGATAGCGCCGGGAAGACGAAGAGGGCCGTGCTTAGCACCCCGCTGGTTTTTCCCAAGCCACGGGCAAAAAGACGTGGATGACGAATGGTGAGAGAGATGATGCATCTTTTATCATGTTGCTTGTTGATGTCTCCGCCGACTAGACGAGTGAATCTTGTTTATACACATAAAAAAGCATTACGCACAACAATATTGAATATATCTGGTTGCTCGTGACGCTTTGACGCTTGACTATACAGAGGATGAGTTTTGGATAATTATCGCGTGTACGTTGCATGATGCACGTCAGGTAGTATCCCTAAACCAACTACATGATTAATCGCCCCATCATCGCTCAAGTGACTTGTCGTAAAGCATCTTATAGTCGGGGCATCCATCTCAGGGACCCTGCGCTGTTAAAGTTGACAAGCTGGATTGCATATATCGACCAATCTCTCTGTTGCCGGGCGTGGGCTTTGACGCAGACCATATTCATTGGTTCCATCGATTCGTGACCGCCATTACTTGACTCGTCCAAGTAATCCCCCCATGTCTGGCCCCTACCAGCATTCGGTCCTAAAACCAAAAACGGAACGCTAGCAACCTAATCCTACACGTATGTATGTCCAACATCCCGGCGCCAACCACACCACGATCACAATATCTCCACGACTTGAACACAAATTTCCTTGGCAGAACTGACGCGGCGTTCAAGCCCCGTCACGACGATCTCGTGCTCGGCAGCCACTCGCTTGTACTCCCCCCGCATCTGCTGCTGCTGCAACAAAAGCGCACGGAACGGCTGTTGAAGACGAACGACGAGCTGCAACGCCCGGATATAATCATCGCCGGCGTCGGGACCAACCTCATTCAAGAGGTCGACTATGCCAGTCGCAGGTTCAACTCGAGACCGAGACCGAGGTGATACCCCCTCAACCTCGACGTCCGAATCAGACCACGACTCGGACTTGCCGTAATAGTCGTCGCTACTATCCGACACCGCGCCGCCCCCCACCAAATCGACCTCGTTGAGCAGCGGGCCACACAAGCCACGAATCCAAGGATGGACGAACGCGAGCTTGCGTGGCTCCTCTACCAACGAAAACCTGTCCGACGTCGTCCGAAATTCAACGTGTCCAATCCCTGACACCCGAGCGCGGTAGCACTTTTCTTCTCCTCCTCCTCCGCCGCCACCCATTTCGGCGGCGTCTTTCTCGACGAGCTTCTTGACCGGGAACACGATACATGGGAGGTACAGTCTGCGGTTGGCGAAACGCGGCGGAGGTAAGCGGACGACTCGGTCGTAGACGAGCATTGCATCCGTAGGAGACATCGATCGTCGTAACTCCGTGACGCGCGCGTCCATCTCGGCCTCTTCGACGGCGAACGAAACATCGGTGATCGGGTCATGGATGGCGAGAGAGGCAGGGAGGCAGCTGTTGTACGACGACGACTCGCCTGTCCAGGCAAGCACCGTCGCTTCGCCCGAACGAGCCATTATCGCTTCTATGAGGTGGCCTAATGCATCATCCCCTCCTCCGCAGTGACACTTGCAGCGCGCGTTCAAACCGGGAGATTCTTTCGTGAGAGAGATCATGCGTTTCAATGTATCGACTGCTTCATCATTGCGCTGCAAAGCGTGCAGCGCCGCGTGCTTTCTTTCGTACCCCCAAGGATCCTGAGGGTCTGCCTTGATTGCCTGAGACATAGACATCAAAGTTCAGCGCCTCGTCACGCACGAAAAGAGAACCGCCCCATACCTCATCTGCATCCTTCAATGCATCCTCCCACAACTCCAATGTCGCTCGAGCTCTGCTTCGTTTGAACAGGAGACCTGCCGGGTTCGAAGGATTCAATGACAATGCAGCAGAGTAGCGTGCAATTGCTTCTTCTGCATTCCCACGCTGCATTGCTACATCGCCGATGTCTCCCAGGGCCTGCATACATTGCTGAAGACGCTCTTGAATGGCGAGAGCAAGTCCGTCAAAGTTCCACCCAAACATCTTTCAAACAGTGTGGGTCCAGTTGTCGATGAACGGAGAAACGAAACAGCTCACAAGCGAGATCACCGCTAGCTCAGGACATTCTTCAGGCGGAGTCGGTGCTGTTCTTGCACGCCCAAGCAATTCTGCCGCATGTTCATAGTCCCCTTCCTTCAGCGACATGCTTCCAAGTAAAAAGTATATTTGAGCCTGAACACGACCTCAGTGAAAATCACTTCGTATTAGCATTTACTTACCCGGATGGCGACATACGTCGCCTTGTCGCCCCTAGTATCAATCATATCTTCGACCCGCAGAATAGCTTCATCGTGCTTTCCGCATTCAAACAAGACGACAGCCTGAGTGCAACTTTTAAAGCGCCGGTGCAAGAACATGACGAAAACACTGGCTCCATACCTTGATTAACAAAACGAGATTGCCTTCGATGGCAGTCGATGGGCCGTCAGCAAACACAAGGTCGAATACACGTATCGCAGCGTCGGGCTCGCCATTTCCGGCGCGGGCTATCGTGATGGCGACGTGACCGAGAGTCGACCATTGAATCTCAACAGACTGACGCGCGATCGTCAACACCATGCGTGATCATAGAGGATCCACTTACCCTTTTCGCATCGTCGATGGCCAGGTTATGCTGTTTCAAACGCGACCGTAGGAGAGAGCGGT
>JBBPOM010000411.1:0-27652 GCA_038091455.1 Leccinum uliginosum
CAAGGATGTTGCGACACGCTCATTTTCTTTCTTTGTACAATCTGTACCCGGGAATGAGACTTACGGCACAAGGTGAGGGCGTGTCTCGCCCAAACTGCGAGACGGCTTCGAAAGCATTAGGATAGAGGAATTTCCAATTCGATTTCTGCCACAAATCATTTGCTCCCCTTGCTTCGGTCAATCGACCAAGAGACCATCATAAGCGGAAGATCCCATTTTTTATATAAGGCGCTGACTGTTTCACTCCAGTTTGACCTTCCGGAATCAGTGCTTCTTATTTCTTATGACGCATAACCTGTTCTCTCCACGATATACACCCATAATGTTGACATAAAGCTTCCGAGTTTTCAATTAAAATTTGGACAAGAACCGTTGTCGAGTCACTCTAGTACGCCCTTCTTGTCTCCCCCTTTTTCTTTGTTTTATGTACCTGAGCTCGTCTCTACGCAAGTGCAGGGGAATCCGTTCGAGTATATAATTCAATTCAACCCCATATAATCCTTGCTGTGGGCGACGATCGATGAAGGACAACCTTTCATGATGTTCAGAACCAATTTTGATGCCACGTATGATGGGCATCCTTATCCGTGGGGGGTGGTAACGAAGCTTCTTCCCTCGCAGAGCATGCAGTCCAATGACTCACCGCCGAGGACCTACCTGGAAACTTTGGACTTCGTTCGAACATTGTGCAGCTTAATGGATGACGCTTCTCGTGTGGGCAAAATATGCGCAGGCAACCTGGCCCCTAGTATAAAGCGGTGGACGATGAATAGGTGAGCTGGACGGCTCGTCGAGTCCCCATCCAAACTCCAATGCACCAAGTCGTGTCGTTCTGTGTTTTCTTCCTCGTCCTCGTCCTCCCTCTTGCTCTCTTCGCGTCCTGGGCCGCAAAACCACTGCTGGTCCCGCGCATGCGCACGTACAAGAGCGTAGCACAGGTCCGCGATCTGCTCAATCCATCCCATACCACCCTCGAGAGTCTTCTCCTCGCCCGTGCGGCCCCCAACCAACGTCTCCTACAGGCTTTTGGGCTCACAAATACATTTGTCAGCAGCGACGTAAAGGTCCACAAGACCTTTACGACGAGTGCCAAGTCGCTCATCGCCGCGGGAAGCCCAGGCAAAAAGGAGGCTGCCTGGCGGGCGGTGGCGTTCAGCGCCGAGGACACCGTCCGCAGGTTTCTGCCCGTTAATCACGACGTCGTCGTCGCGTTCTCCACCTTCGTGCAATGCGTTACCTTCGCTGTCGTCCTCTCCACACTCTTCCAGACCGATTTGGACGCGTTGCGGTACAGAGATGTCGTTTACGTCACGCAGGCTATCAACCAGCGCTGGGAAGATTCCAAGACCAAGGACGCGGCTAAATCGGACTCCTCCTACTCACTGCGGACGCTGAACGCACTCGTCGAACAATGGGTCGTTGATCTCGAGCGGTTCCCGAACCCGCTCAACTTCATCTTGCCTGCGTACGAGACAATGTGGCGAGTTGTAGCGGTGACGGTGGCCCGTGTTTATTCTTGCCCCGAAGACACATTGCACGACGCAGCGATCGCGCTCGCGAGAGAGCCTACGGAAGCCTGCTTTGAAATGTTTGGAGGGGAAGAAGGGAAGGGTTTGAGCATGCAAGCAGTCATCTTGGAGGTTCTACGTTTGCATCCTCCCACGAGACACATTGCGCGCGGATCATCAACCACTGAATCGGCCTCTGGAAATGCAGGATCATCATGGTGCTCACGGTGGTGGAATGCACTGGTGAGGCCTGAGATTGAGATCGCGGATATTGAAGCGGTCCATCTGTCGAAGGACGAGTATGGGGAGGATACGGACGTGTTCGATCCGATGAGGTTTCACCCGTCACGGTGCGAGGGGAGAGGGCGACCGGAGCTCTACGCATTCGGATTTGGGAAGCTGCGGTGCGTCGCCGCTGCGTGGGCACCGATGGCAGCTGGGGTCATAGCGGCCAAGGTCGTCGAGCAGCTGGAAGAGGCGGGTTGGACAGTCACTGTCGGCCGCAAGATTGGAAGGCGGAACGGATGGGTGGGGTGGAATGTGGCGCGAAGGGAGTAACGGAATAGCATGCCGCATTTGATTTGTCTGAGTTTCGAGTTCTTCCGCGCCCATAATCGCTCATTCATATACACTCGACGCTCGTAGCAAGGCCATGCATCACAACGATCATATTACATGCCATTGACGATGCCTTCAGCGCTCTCGTGCCCCAGCTTGAGATACTTAACTCATCTTACTACGATCGCGGAATGTATGATCCCTGTCCTTTTCAAGCTGTCCCTTGCAAGCATCTACCTGTGCCTGAGTAAATTATTTTCGTCGTTAAGTACTCGATGTGCCTCTAGTAGTATCATGTCCGCATCCGTCGTTATGACGAGCGGATAAGGAAAGAAGAGAGATGGCGTCAAGATGGGATGATGGTGGGTGACGGCCTATAGCACTGTACCGTGATTGCATGACCGAGCTTGAGTCCAGACTAGCCCATGCGTCTTGAAACCTAGAAAAGTGTAGCGAAAGTACGAAAGGCGAACAAAGTCTAATTTCAAGTTCTTCACGAGGAACAAAAAAGAAAAAAAAAGTCAGAACAACAAACGAAAGGGCAAAAAGAAAACAGTTCGCATTGTGAGACCAGCCAGAGCCCACGTCCTATTCACGATCGCGATATTTGCCCAATTGCAAGTAAAAAAGAACAAGACAGAAGAAAAAATATCGAACCCCCCCAAAAAAAAAAAATATGAACGACTTGAACGTGAAAAGTTGAAAGTATGCACAATATCATCCCGACATGAGCCCGAGCCTAGTAATGAACACCCAAAACCCGGAAATTTGGAACGCGTCTAGTAGTAAGTCTGGCCCCGCTTCGCCCGCTCTGGAAGCGCCGCGATCGGTCTCGACCCAGGCGACCCCGTCGCCGTACCTACCGTAACGTGTTCACTGAATCCCAAACCCTCTTGCCGTGCTCCATTTTCCCTCTCCCCATCTTCCACCCGCTCCCTCTCCCACTTCCCGTCCTCCATCCCCAACTCGCTCTCTCGCTCTTCCTCCATCGCCATCCCCGATCCACGTTCCTCCGTTTTGACGCCCTTGGACATCAGCCTCGCACCCCGCTCCACCAACGCCCGCTTCGAATTCGCAGGCCCGAGCGTCTGCGACGGATATCGCTTGAACGACGGCCGAAAAACCTCCCCGTCACTCCCACTCCCGCCAGTCACGCTCGTACCGTCGCTCGTCACGCTTGACGCGCGCGAATTGCTCGTATTGCTGGGCTTGAACGACGTGCTAGAGCTAAAGGCGGAAACCGAGTGCGAATGAGGGTACCCGTGCTGTCCGTACCCGCCGAGAGTGGCCATGGACGACGTCGACATATCGCTCGAAGGTGGGACCGGCAACGAAATCGACGCACCCTGCATCGGTGGCGGTTTCACCACATGGGGATGGGGATGCGCACATTGAGGTTGGTGAGCAGCAGCAGCCGCATGCGTCGAAGGGACCGTATGGAACGCCTGCGCCAACGATGACGTCGAACTCGAACTCGACGGCCGACTGATCCCTTGTTGCAGACTCGCAGCAGCGGAGCAAGTAGAAGCAGGCGAAGCCACAACCCCCTCCATCGACGGCAGCGGCGGAGGGCTCTCCCCACAATTCGGCCTTGTTCCCCTCCGTCTCGGCACAAGGTTCAGCTTGAGTGACGCACTCCGCGCATTCACAGCTGCTTCATAACTCCTCAGATCCTCCGGGTTCCCGTGCAGCGTCGTGCGCATTGCTCCGCCACCTCCTCCTACTATCCCTGCTCCGACCAATGTCTCACCATGTCCATGCCCATTCATCGTCATCAACGGATATCCCTTCTCCACCGTTGGCGTCGTGCTGGGCAACGACGACACCCTCATCCTACGTCGCTGACCCGCCGCAGACAATGGAGACTGCGGCATCTGCGCGAGTGACATTGGCGTAGACAAATCCGGCGGCACCGTCGTCGTCGTCCCGGACCCGGACCCGCTTAACGGCGAACGCATATACGTCTTCCACATCTCCCTCAACTCCCTCAACTCCCTCGCGTCCGCGGCCAACGCTTCCTTGTTCGACCCAGGCGGGGTATGCAGCGCACCCAGCGACATTCCTCGCTCCCGCCCTTGATGGAGATGATGATGCGGGTGTTGCACACGCGTAGGCATGGGCGTCGCGTTGGGCGAATTCGGGAGCACTCCCATGCCGAGGGTCGAAAAGAACGGGACGCCGTCCGAGGAAAGGCCGGCGAGCACGTTGGGGTCGTCGATTGACATGAGTCCAAACGCGGAGGAGAACCCGCCTTCTCCGACAGTACGCGGTGGCTGTGTTGCAGCAGTAGGGGGAGCAGTTGTAGTGGCAACTGGAGCAGGCTCGTCAAGAAAAGCCGTTGATGGCTGAGATGTCGGTATCGAGCTGCGGCGTTGTGCATGTGCGTGAGCCTGCCTTTGCATCTCCCCCGCATGACCCTCGTACATCTCGCTCCCCGGGAGCGGGAGCTGCAGACTTGAAGACGTCGCGCTCGAAGGAACCGACTGCGACGTCGTGCTGCTGCTGTCGCTGAATTCCAGAGACATTCTCCGGTTACGGTACGCAGAACCGATGGAACCCGCAGTGTCATAGAATCCGGGGGCGAACGAAGCCGGCTCCGAGGACGTGAGTGAGTGGGTCCTCGCAATACCCCCCTCGAACGACTTGGTATCTTCCACGAGTGCATATGTCCCAGGTTCGCCCCAGGCAGGGTACCAATGGCCCAACGACGGTGGCTGGTGATGATGATGTTGGTGGTGTGTCTGGGTGGCATAGATGCTCGGGTGAGCCACGGCAGGGCTGTTTGAGATCACGGGAGCACTACCGCGTCGAAGGAGTTCGAGGGTCTGTGCGCGGTATTTTGCAGCCATGTCCAAGTCGGACCCCAAGGCAAAGGGCGGTTGTAAGACGTCATGAGTGATCCAGTTGGGAGGGTAAGCAGCTGGATTGGCGGCGGCAGGGTTAAAGGAGAACGGGGTATTGAAGATTTGGTCTGCGCCTGAGTATGTGGCAGAGACAGTGGGTAGTGTGGTATAGTCGTCGATGAAGGGCGGGAACCGGGAAGGGCCGACGCTGCCTGCGAGGGAGGAGCAGGAAGAGGAAGGGGATCGCGGAAGATGGTGGCCTGGTCCGCTCGGAGCGGTTTGCCGATGAAATTTGACATAGGTACAGCGGAATTTGCGGGAGACGCACTTGGCTGTACGGATGAAAGAGAGATGCAGAGGATGAAAGGAAGGAATAAGGAAGGACGTACAGCAAGGGTTGGACCCGTCGCAGGGGAGACTGGACTGGACGCATTGATCGCAGGCCTGTTTGGAAGTGGTCGCGCGCGAAACAGCGGCTGAACCCTTTCTGCGTCCGCCCGAGGTGGCATTGGGTGGAGGCTTTTCGTTGGCGTGGCACTTGTTGGTGTGGCGGGCGAGCAGGTCACTAAGTTGCAAGAGGTTGGCGACGATATGAAAGGGTCGGTGGGTGGAGTGGCGTTACCTTCTGGCGAACTGATCACCACAGAATTGGCATTTGTACGGACGATCGCCCGTGTCTGTTTATGCTAGCGCGTGAGCAGGGGACGAGGTGGAGCGAGGGAGTGCCAGGGAACGTACGTGATCGCATGTGGCGCGCTACGTGCTGAGGACGGGTGAAGGTGGCTTGGCAGACAGTGCATTTGTGGTCGCCGCCCATCGTGTGTGACGGTGTTCGGGTGATTGTGGTCGTCGTCGTCGGCGATGATGAGAAGACGCTGTCGTTGTCTCGCTCGCAGTTGGTGGATCCAAAGCCGATGACACAACTTGTATATATTTACTCAATCACATCTATCCAACCCCAGATCTCAGATAAGCGGCTACTCCCGCTCAATGATGTCATAGATCCATATCTAGCACAGCAATCTTTCCATTGTCTCTCCCGCTACCCCCAAACTTCCCGCCCTCTCCGCCTCTCCCCGTCCAAACCACGACCTACATCGAACACGGTATGCAGACTACCAAAAAACATTGTTACAAGATTTACCGGGTCGTCAAGACAATGAACAAATGACGCAATCTGATTTCGTCTATTTACGCGAGATCGTGGCGGAGATCAACCCACTGCATGATGAGTGACGTCAGGAAACGAACAATACGCCGGCAGCCACTGCGTCATGGTACTCACCTCGGTGCAGCTACGGGAACAAACACCTCCGCTTTTGCACTGCAGCAAGGGGTCAGCCTATCAGCATCGAATACAGGGTAAACGTGTCGGCGTCGCGTGGCTCCCCAGATTGAGACCCCCGTTTCCGGCTATTAGCCGTTCCCGTCGACAAGAAATGCAAAGCAACTCCCAGAGACAAAGAAAGGACAAAAATAAAAATGGAGCCCATCGTCGACTCGAGCCAGCGTGACTTCTTCATCAACTCAAGTCAGCGCCGCATCCCACAGCCCCTGCATGCCCAGCGGATTCTCTGCCCGACAAGGGGGCGGTGATCATGAGATCCCGCTCGCGATCTCACGGAATCAACCTCCGCAGGACATCTCCGCAGCAGCATGCCCAGATTAAGTCAAATTCCTCCCGTGGCATGAGAAAGAGAAAGGGACACGCGGGATGAGCACGGGCAGAGACGACACACGCTACGCCGTCACCGCGGTACACGCAAACCGATCTCAGTGCTGCTGCCGCGTCGCTGAGCTCGATGCGGCAGGAAATGACTGACGTAATGGGGTTCGATGAACGTATGCCACCGGCGTCATCGATCTTCACCGCCGCATCGCAGGGGGGAAAAGGGGGCCAATCGGAGACACAATCGACGGCCGCGTCCGATCCCAGTCGATTAAATCCGCGAGAGAAGCACCTCACTGCCCCATCCGATCTCTCCCGATCCCACACGTCACCAACCAAGACAAACAGGAACAAACGTTACTCACGGTGTCAGGTTGTCCACACCGAGATACTTCATGTCCACGGGAATGTAGTGTTTGTTCGGAAGCTTGTACGTCGCTTCCTCCACCCCCGCGTTCTCCGCAATAACACGTTCTCCCATCTTGTACAGCGTAGCCTGCCAATCTCCATGACAATGTGTGAGAATCATCGTCATCGTTTTGCACCCACCTGCACGCTCGCGCTCTCGTCCGTCGCGAAGAGATCCAGGGTGGACGCCCTCGCACGCTTAGCAACACCAAGCGCGTCCCACACCGACCCCTTGGCCTCGCCAATGTCGTTGGGAACACCAAAATCGAGCAACTTGGAATCAGTAGGGACGGGGATCGAGACCTGTGCAAAGCGGTACTCGAGATCGATAGACGTGCTCAACACGCGCTCAGAGACTTCCACGAGCGTCGTATACTCGTCGCGGAGGAAACCTTCGAACGCAGATCCGGTCGACTTGAGCACTGCGGACTGCGTGAGCGTGGGCTCAGATATCCTATCGGTTGACGTACCCAACAGGTCGGCAATGCCCGCAGTTACATTGGCTGTCAGGGTCCTTTCGTCCTTCTTCTCGAGCTATAGAGAGGCAGACCGCGGAGAGGGATTAGCACATGCAAAGTGTGAGAATGGGTAGGAGGGAGGAGGGCATGAGTACACCAGTCAGCATGAGCAGTGCGATTTATATAAGTTGCAAGGAATACAGGGACAGTCCACGTAGCTCCACAGGCTAGACCACGGTCTCCGATCCATGTGGAGTCGACATAATTTTTTTGTTCCGAAGTCGGCGTGCGTTACCGGCTCCATTCGGAATGCTATCCGCATATATTGGCATGACACAGCCGATTGTACTCACCGCGACGTGGACAATCCTCTTATCATCTCCGTCCCGGAGGAATGCGTGTGGGTGTGGTTTGGCCTGTCCGCTCACGTTGATGCGCGACCAACGAAGTTGCTCGATGGTGATGAACGCCTTCTGGAGGTGAGCGTATTTCGAGAGAACGTGCGTGCCAAGGTGGAGCGCAAAGTGTTCCGCAACTAGGATGTGATCGGATACTTTGGCGAGATCTAATCCGTGCCGGTGCGTGGGTGGTGGAGCATCAAGAAGACCAAGAACACATACAATAGGTGATGTTCTTCACTGTCGACAGAGAAGGCTCGTATGAAGGCGGACATGGAAAGAACAATAGGCGCATGACGTACTGGAATCGGTAGCAACGACGATCGAGTTATCCGCCTGAGTGTACCTAGGACATTCACAGTTCAACATTAAATCGTTACGGAGCCTCGAGCATCCTTATCGCTCACGAGACGTCGATATCGCCTTCGACGAGCAGCGTAACGTTGTACTCGACAATGTAGTGCGTCCCATTACTCTCGCGCTTGATGCGGAAGACGCGCACCTTGTCCTTGCCGTAGTGCGCACTCTTGAGGATGACGTCTGCGTTGTGTGTGGACATGATGGACAAAGTATCTTCTTCTTTGAAGCAGCGCAAACCCACAGATAAGATGAGCGGATCAAGGTCCCAGCGCGATTTGTAATAACTCCACAGAAACGCCGACCCGAATTGTCCCGTAGCCTTGGCACCTGATCAATTGAAAGATAAGAGAGTTCTCTGATTTCTTTACTCTCAGTGAGCGTCCTTCCCTCGATCCCATTCTCCGCCTCCATAACTTCACCCCTTGTTGTCGTCCGGACTTCCAACCAGGATAAATTAAGAGATGTTATCCACAAGGCACCAGGGACGAGGAACCATCACGTCGACTGAGCGTGCACCCACGAGGTGAAGCTCAACTCGGGTAAGCAGAACGGTCATGAGACTGTGTGGAAAAAATCCTGATAGGTAAATATATCGTCTGGGTGCACGTACCTATGCGCTGCGTCAAGTTCCCAGATCGGACTCGGAAGGAAAACTTGGAATAAAAGAGAACGAAGAGATGCGTTACGTAAACTGGTTCAACGTTCAACGTACTCGTCCGATGATCGCGTTGGACGATCGATATGATCGTTGAGCCTAGTAAGCGGACAAACGCAGAACCTCGGCCCTGTAATTGTGTTGTCTGCTAGGCGGGATCATTCACCAATCATCGAAGCCACCAAGTCAGATCAGTGAGCCATTTAACCCCTCAGTGAATTCTATTCAAAGAGTCACACCCACCTGATTAGACGATGACCATGGAAGCGATATCAAAGTGGAATCTTACAACATATGCCAGGCTAAATGGCAGTCGATAAGTAAAATACTGTATCAGTACGGAACTTCTTCAGGTTATCAACTCAGAAATTGAACGTCCAACGAGCACGAGCCTATCACCGCCATACATTGCCAGCGCATCCGGACACGACGTTCGGTTCCGTGTTCGGCGTTCCGGCGAAACTGGAACCTTCCTGCCGCATTGCCAGGAGAGAAACCGAAGAGAACAGAATGTAACTTTGAAAGGAACTTCAGGGAACTTTGTGAAGTAACCGAAAAAATAATTCGAGTCCGCCTTTGATCAGGCCTCTGACTGCAGGGCTGATGGCGGATCGCGACGCACCGACAGGCGTAACCAAAGTGGTGGGAAATGGAGACCCAATATCCCTATCAGACCGGGCCCGCTTAAGTTTACCGTCACGCTTGTAATGTAAGCGTTGGTGGCGCCTCTCACCTCGATCGCACCAGTTTGGGTACATAAGTAACAGATCGTAACGTCAGACTCTATTGTATCGTAGGATACGAAACGGGGGACCAGCAACGCATGTGCGCGTGGCTACTAGTAGTGTAGTCAAACAAGCGGAACTCTAAAGCTAAAGCTGAAGCGCGGCTCCTCACTGGCACTCCACTGATCGACGTGGAAGAACGTGGCTCGCGATTTGGAGGCGCCACCGAGCTCATATTGAGCGAAAAGGCTGTATAGAGAGACGTTCCGCATCCGTCCAACATGACATGACACGACGTGACATGACAGTGGAGGGTACATATGATTCTGAATCTGAACATTGCATTTGGTCGATCTGGGTTTTATACTTAGGATGTAATGTCGCGATGAGTGAAACGTGTTGTAGTCATCGTCTGAGTTGGCATACCGAGCCTGCGCGCGCCAAGCCTCGTATCTGGAGGGTCATACGATCCTGCCGGTAGTTGTTTGCGCAGAAGGAATCAAAATCGGACTGACAGCCTTGGTCTTCAATATGGACTGGGCTTCAACGATGCGTGATTGGTTGACCGCCGCTGACGCTCCTGTGCACTGGTCAATCCCTTGGTATATGACAGGCTTTACTAGAATGCCACAGCAGGTCCGACGGGACGAGTTATCAGATCACAGGTCCCATTGTAGATGTAATCGAGAAGACTCCGAGATTCCAGTATCGCTGGTTGAAAACCCGAATTTGAGCATGTCGACACGTCCAGTTCGGTTGTACCAGAAATAGCACGTCCAGCGCTGCACCGCAAAGTGCACGATTAGGGGAAGTGATGGTCTTCGAAACGCCGGAAGGTAGGAAGAATGGATAGTCCAGCCACATCAATAATGCCGGGGTAAATCATATCTTGATGGAGTTGTTGTGTGATATAGCTACGCTCTTTTTATCTTGAACCATTTCGATGTACTCGGGAGCAGATTGGCCGCCACGACATGAAACAAAGGGTGGGGAGCTTGTTCTCAACATCGATCGGATCGTTTTTGGAAGCTGAGGAACAGAAGATGATCAAGAGGAGAAGAGTTATGCTGAACTTATCTCGAATTCGGTTATAAAGCGCCCGCATGTGCGACCAAAACGGCCCGGGGTTGGCCAATATTGCATCGAACTGCATGCGGCATCATGAGTCCTTTCCATCAACCGAATAAATGCTCACGCGAGAAAAAGACTGAACAAAAAAAGTGGAAACCGGCCGTCACGGTGGCCAACGGCGGGAATACTGAGATGGGCGCGCCCACCATACTCAACTAGGCGACAACGAGGTGCGGGTACAAGAGGCGAGTCGTTGCCTATCGTACAGTTGTAGATCACGTGATTCCGGTTAGTCTGGATCGTAGTACGATCATACTATGAGGTTGCCTCCTAAGGCAGCCTCTACCAACCTGTTATGCACTTTGAGACAAGTCAAACTGCTAAGTAGTCACTGGTGTTGTACGTCGGCATAGTAGTTGAACGATTGGAGGCCGGCTGCAGGGCCCGGATCTTGCAAAATTCGGTCTTCGTTGCATTCAATGTGCTTCTTCATAAGCGAGTACTGCGACCGAAAGGACTGAGCACTCATTTTTTTTTCGCTCGCCTCCGAGAGCCGTGAATTGGAGGCTTTGCTGATCTGAGTCGCCGTTTCAGGATGTCGATAACGAGTATTGAGACTCAAAGTAACGCGCTTAGTGCTGCATGTGTACATAGTACCCTCGGCGAGTCTGCGATTTTGGTCAATTGGTAACTCTACGTTGTGGGTGCCAACATGGTCAGGGCGGATCATATCGGCCTGGAATTGTGATCACCCAGTCCATTAATATGTCCAAATCTTGTCTTTACTCCATGGGGAATCCGAGTTCTCACTGCGCTACGCAGACTTCTAGTGCTACTAGATGGCGGCCAATTTTCACGAACATCGATATCATGTGGTGCGCCACCAACTCAATTGAACCAACGTACTTGATAATCTGCATGCCAGAGCGGACGGCCGTGGCAAGCCCGTCTGAGGCCCTCCCTTGGCATATCGTTTTTCGCATAGAAAAAAGAAATTTGAACTCGGCTGGGCGCACGGCGCACGTTCCAAGCTAGAAAGCCGATAAGTTAACATCCCCTTGACTCGCTTATGATAACGATCAATTTTGGAATTTGAGGGGACGCAACCCAAACCGCGTGTTTACTCGTCTTACGATTCTCGCGAAGCCACTATTCAGTCGGGAGGATGAGTCGACACCCGGCGGTCACCAAATATTTGGCGGGCGCCGGTTGTGTGATTGATTCCGGAAACGAACTGTCGTGCAACTTACTTTCATATCTCACGACTTAGTTCCACTTACCCGAACCTTTCAAGTAACATGACAATCAAGTCCAGAGAAGATTTGAAACAGGTGCTGCATTCCACTTGGGAGCCTTTCCAGCCTGTTCCTCGCACTCCACGCGCTTCGCCCTTTCAGCAGCCATTGCGCCTGGACCGTCGTCTTGTTTCACTCTGTTCACGTTCCTCACCACCCTAGCCCCTCCCGTTCGACTCGCATTCGGCGATCTC
The DNA here is from genome assembly GCA_038091455.1 of Leccinum uliginosum. Classification (NCBI taxonomy): domain Eukaryota; kingdom Fungi; phylum Basidiomycota; class Agaricomycetes; order Boletales; family Boletaceae; genus Leccinum; species Leccinum uliginosum. The sequence continues at coordinate 12,143 of JBBPOM010000411.1, forward strand.
AGCCTCGTGGCTCGAATCATTCCCGACGACTATTGGCAATTGCCGTTCTCCCTTTGGCTTCCCCGCGCTGTGCTCATTCATTCGTCGGGTCCTGGCAGTAACGCACCACAAACGACCCTCCACTCGACTTACTTCACAAATTCCTGTGGCTTTATTAGCCCGAACTAGAGCCACCGTCGTCAAGGTATATATACCCATGTTGTCTCTTCTCCTGGATTGACCGTCACCATCACCGTTCCCTCCTGCTATTTCTGATCAGTTCTCTCTGCATTGCGCCTTCTTTGCTTACTGTCATGGATCTCTTTACACACTTGACACACCGTTACCCTTCAACCCACAACGCCGCACGACTTCATGCTCCTTACCTACTGCAGACATCTCACCAAGTGGCACCTCTACCAAATGTTGAACTGATTCACAACCGAAGCCCCGATGGGAGCACGCGTTCGGATCCTGACAGGATGCAGGCCCATTCTACACCCGTCTTGACATCCGGTTACGGTTTAGGTTCCCAACAGACATACATCCCCGTTGGTCCACGTGGTATGGCACATTCTGATCCTGCAGGCCCCCTGAGTATATATCGCATGGACGACTTTCCAAACCTGTCGGACCAATACATTCCGTCATCTAGCGACAAGATTACATGTACGGATCATCGACCGCTTGACGAGATTTTTGGAAATATGGACCCTTCGTCCAGATTGTCACAAATCAAGCCGTCTTCGTTACATTCATCGCAGAATGGAACACCTCGTGGCCACCCTCGGAATTCATCGGTCCTCACGTACGCTCTGCCGATTAAACCCCAGTTGGATGGTGTACTGCAGATACCTCTGCTTGCCGTGGACAATCAGATAAGGGGAACTGGCCTCATTGTCGACTTCCGATGTTCTGATTGGGGTGTTGGTGTTCAGGTGCAAGGTATGCTAAATTTATTTATGGTGTGTTGTTGGAATGTCCTGACTGATATGCTCAACTCAGGAATACCAATGTCCGAACTCTTGCATGGGAATGTGTCTGGCCTTGAGGATCCCCATGAGCGTGTGCTCGACGGATACGGCCTTACTCATTTGAGGTTCAATATACTCGTGCGTGCTCCGTACTCAGCCTGATATCTCATATCTTACTCTATCAACTACAGTGGCCACATTATCCTCCATTTGCGAAGGTGATATCCGCTTTCGGCACAGACCGTAAGCCAATAACTCGTGCTGAATTGGGTTATGAGGTGTCCCTTGCATTTGCCGAAATTTTCTACGTACGTGGGCGTAGTACCCTCGGTTTTACGCCGCTCTAAACTATCCTGGTCTCACACGTGTTTCCTTTGGTGTAGCAAATAACGTCACAGTCTCTTTTCCCCGCACAACCCGGACCCTACACAATTTCTTCGTCATCTGCAGGGTCGCCGTCTCAAGGAATCCAATTTAACCAGCTTCATCTCATCTCAGTGAGGAACACGAGTTGTGGGGAGTGGATGGCCGAGATAAGAGCAGTTTTGATGTCTTGAGAGATCCGTGAGTCGTCATCACTATTTACCAGCCTTATTTTTTTTCGTTCTATCATGCATCCACGAGGACATTGGTACTTGCATTGGATAATTCATGTTCTTACACTGACCTGGCATTTTAAAATTGTTGTTTGGCCATTGACTCCCAGCGAGATGTGTGTAGTCATCGTCCTAAGCTTGCGAAACCCACCCACCCCTGACCAAACACAGGTCGTGGAGTCTGGAGGCGTACTTCGCTTGAGAGTTACACTACGCTTTGACGTTGGCCTCGACATCGTCCACTTTTGCTAACTTCGTGCTCGGGCCACGGCTACTACCACCACAACGGTTCGAGGACCACCACATTTTCTATTTATGGTTCAGACCACACAATAGACCTCTCGCGTTCTTCCGTACTCTCGACATTGAGCTTTGACATCCTGTTGACCATCTCCACTAGACTCGCGACTACGGACTGCGCTTTGACAGCCATTTTATCGTATAAGAGGTCAAGATGTCCAGCAAGAATCGTCAAGAATCTCAACGGTGCAGCATCATTTCCCCGTCTTCATCTTTTCATACCATCCTCTCCAATCATGCCGCTCGATAGCTTTGGTTGCTGGGTTCCACCCACCACTATCCAACCTTCTGACCTCCATGTGCCTTTTCCATCAGTGGTGCGGATCCCGATGGGGTACGATCAGCATGGCCCTATGCCCCCACCTACGATGCCCATTCCCAGCCAACTCTTGAGCCTCTACTACAGCGACCAGCGGCACATGCAAGGCTACACCCAACTCCCAAAAAATGTACCCGCGCCAGCTAAAAGTTTTCCGTTTAGGTCGGTTAGTGCTGAATTTGAACCGCTCAGGGAAGTCGCAACGCGGGCAGTTCGGGCGCCCACAGCGGGCCGGGAGGTCTTTGACGGACAGGTCATCGTCGAGTTTAGGCACCGGACCGCAGTGCATCCCACAGGTGCGTTTTCGTTTCGTTTCATATTCATCTTTCTTTTCTGGCGCTGGGTACTGCGAATACTGACCAAGTTTTCCGTATGGATAGCGATGCCCCTGCGGGATATTTTCACCGGAAACGCGGGTGTTTTGGAAGGCGCGAACGATCCCATCCTCGTTCTACTTAAAGGCAAGAAGATCAAGTGCTCGATCATTGTCAGTGTGTCGTTCGTTGGCGCGTTGACGAATTCTGATTGATCAATGGAACCTTTCTCATTTCAGTGGGGTGGGTATGAACCCGAACAATATACGATCAACGTCATCGGGGGCAACGGGGGGCCATTGACGCGATTCGAGCTCGGACAGCAAATCGCGGCGGCGTACGCCTCTTTCTTCAGTGTAAGTCTTCTGCAATTAAACGTCCCGCGGTCATCCCACCGACCTATCATTTCTTGATAATAGAATATAGAGAAACATGGCATATTGCATAACGAAAACACCAGCAAATGCTTTATCCCCATCGCGGTTCAGCAGGGATCCACGAGGTCGCAAGGCGCACAACTTCTCCACTTGCATATCGCTAGGTTCCGCGGCAGAATTGGCGGAGTTTGGGCTGCAGACATGGAGATCGTATCAATGTCATGACGGTCCTGCAGGTCAAGACCAGTGTCGCATATGTTTTTAAAAATTATCAGCAAAATCACTACACTCACTACGCATCCATAATACACACCATACATTTCCACAGTGTAACGCAATATGGTTTTTTAAAGTTAGTGTCAGATGTCTTTTATGTCATTCTCTCGTATGGACCCACCACTCCTGACACAGAAGCACATTTCTAACCGTCCGTTAATGTGTTTGTCTCATTGTTAGCCGTTACGAGCTCGTATAAGGACTGAATAGGACTGAGTATGGTGTGCGTTGTCTCAGCAAGGTTTGATCCGGGATCTTCTGAATCCCAATCCCCACATAGTATTCGGTAAACGCTTTGTGCCACTGATGTGGTGGCAACTCCCGAGCACGTTAGGGTCACGGAAGCCTCTCTCAAAACTCACGACATGCTTGTCTCGATCAAGGTGTATAGAGGTCTCAGGATCCCAGACAGGTGTCTAATCAAATATACTTATGGATAGGTTCGGAACCTTTTAAGGACGACAGAGTTTAAGCGGACGGAACGTGCTACCCCCGCTCCCCTCCCAGCAGCATACCCATCGCTATGTCACTCTTCAAGCTGCCCTTGTTGATCCTATCAGCGTTGTCCTACAATATGGCCCTCCAGGCCCAGACGTCCCCTACCGCAGAGGACAAAGTGATGGGGACGTCATTTCGCGAGCGTATATGGAAACACGCCGCCATTCCCACTACCATATACCTAAAGGTCCTTCCTACCCTCACGTGCGACCGAAGTAGCACTCACCGCGCTCGATCCTACTCAGACCATACTGTGGATGGCCGCCCTCGCAGAGTCGGCGGTCATCGTCAGTTCGCGATGGGGCACACCGCCCGACTCCGATACCAAAATCACCCTTTCTTCGGCGGTCTTGAAAGCGCTCGGGCCCGCTGAAACGAGCCAGCTGACCGCCCAGTTTGTCACTGGCGCGCTGCTCGTAATCTTAGGCGGGACCATTCGCTTGCTGTGCTACCGCACGCTTGGCCCGTTCTTCACCGTGCAGCAAGTCCTCCGCAAGGATCACAAACTCATAACGAGCGGGCCGTACGCGGTCGTGCGACACCCGGGCTATGTCAGCCTGATGATGTGCATCGGCGGGTCGTGTCTGATGTACGCGGCGCCCGGCTCGTGGCTGACCGCGTCAGTGGTGTGGAGCGTGCCATGGGTCAAGGCGGCAGTGGGGGGATGGTGTTTTCTCGTGGCAGCTTCGCTCGTGACATTGTTTCGTCGCGTGACAGAGGAGGATCACTTCTTGGCGGAGCGGTTTGGGAGGGAATGGGAGGTTTGGGCGAGGCGGGTGAAATACAAACTAGTGCCATTTGTTTATTAGGGAGGAAGGGAGGAAAGGAAAGGTTTAACCAGGGTCGAACGGTGGTCGTCGCACGCCTAGTCAGTCGTCAATCGTTGTTTGAATGAGTGGGGGGAAACTTCGCGGTACGAACCCACACTGTTCATTGAGATAGTAGTCACAGATTGAGTATACGCATGATAATAATGATATCGCTAGGAGCCAGAACGCCAGTAATGCGATGCTCGTCGCCGCTTTGCGCAAAATAAACATTGTGGCAAGTTGGCAAGTTGTTGGCCGTTGCGCAGCGCGCGTCGGTCATTTGTACCCTGCGTCACGCCACATGCGACCTGGCTACGACCTTGTGGAAGCCATACGCACACTAAGCTGTGGAGCCTGAGCGCTGAGCGCTGAGACCCTCAATGGGGAGTGCATCACTGGCAATTGAGCAGGATGCTATCGACTCGAGATTCCGTTGGCACGTCGACCAGGAATGTATTCAGCCTTGCAAAGCGCTGGCGGATGCACTTGGGGGCACGCACAACCTATTGAATGATAAGCTAGGTTCGTCATGTGGAATTGAGTTATCGATACCCGAGTTCATCGCAGTCACATTTGACCATGCTTGGATAGTTCAAATGCCGAGGGTCTGCGTTACCTAATCTTCTCCAACTTCCCATTTCAGGATTCTCATCCTCATCGTCGTCGTCGTCGTCCCCCTAGACACCATGCTCAGCATATGTACAGGCAGATCATGTTCCTTCCAGACGACTATATATCGTCACCCAAAGGAATAATTACGCATGAGTGAAATGGGCCCTTCTTGGAAATCTAACTTATTAGGCATATATGAAGTTATGGCAGGTTTCATTGAGTACTTATCTACGGTATTTCCTCATTTCTCGTGTTTCCTATTGATCACATTTCGTTCCTAGGGGTGTGTTTCACCTGTTCCAAGATCAGTGTTCTTCGCGACTCGAGTAAGCCGCATATATCATATGCGTTGTGATTTGGGGTTGAACGTTGAACGTTGAGCCACCGACTGTCGTTGCCTGGTCGTTGTACACGAGTCGCATATCATATGCGTTGTGATTTGGGGTTAAGCCACCGACTGCCAGTGTCGCCTGGTCGTTAATACCCCTGTCCCCTCATTCCTCGCATACGCCACCAACAACGTCTCGAACTGATTGATGTATCGTACACACCCCTGGCAGCATCCCCTGGCAGCCTCCTCTGCGTGCCAGACAGATGGTTACAGGGGTGGCATTCAACTAGGCAGGTGCTTGTATTGTGCTCTCCGTGGTCGGAGCGCGGTTGATCGTCCCCTCATCGACGACAGCAGTGCAATCAAGTACACGGGCCTGTGAGCACCTCGGTTCAACATCACGTTTGTATCTCTGAACTGATTGTTGTCCACAGCTTTATCACGGGTAACTCGGCCTTATGGACTTGAAACGAGTAGTATTCTTTCACCTAGACGACCCTGGAAGGCTGATATGATCGGGGTGGCGGTCAAGTCCCTTCACGAGAGTTGAATCACCTGTCCGAAACCGAACCCAATTTTGCCCTTCGTCTATTCATGTGCAGTTCAAGTGCTGGCCTAATCCTCGCTGAAAAGTGGCCAAAACTGGCAACAAACAAGTTTTACCCTTTCACGCACTCAAAATCCTACCCTCTCAGGGTCGTGGTTTCGCCGAGCCGTAAGCTACCCGGATCTTGGTTCTCCGACTGGCGTAGTGGCACCTCCCAGGATAAATCATGCGGTATATTCCTGTTTTGTTCCAAAACGTGTATCTACCAGTGGGTGCCGCGCTTTATCTCGTCCTCCTTAGGAACATTTACGTGCCTGCGTTATGCTCCGGTTTTATTTTCCAGCGTGGAATTACCTTCCCCCATCGGTAGAAACAGCGGGTGAGTTAGCGTGGAAGATCTTGCACGGTGCACAGCATCGTTTCCAAAGTTCGAGCTGTCGGTGGTCACCTTGCGTATCCGATAATATTAGTTCGGATCGGTGCGGCAAATGTAGGTCCCGCAGTCTTCGCCTGATGGCCTGTCCTTGTCTGCATTTAGATTTGAAGAGGTTTTGATGACGCGGGCTGACCGTATTGCCGTAGGCCAAGCATCTGTACTGGGGTCGTAACCATACTCGCGGATGACCCCCCTGCAAGACTTCCACACAGTGCGTGACAAGATCTCATAATGTGTCGCTTTCACGGTGTAGAACAATTCCTATATTCTGTCCCACTCTTCTGGTCGCTCCCCATTCTCCCTGATGGGCCCTCTATGCTGTCCTACCTGCCAGTGGTTCACGTCACCTTTGAGTGCGTATATGACGATCCATCTGGAGTGCGTTGGTACAAGCTATTGGCTTGAAGACCCGTCTCCTTGGCAGCACGATCGAGTTCGAACATCGTGATTGAGCGTACTGTGGCACCCGGTACGGCAATTGGTGCGGGCCTTGGGGAGGAAACGGGTGGAATGCGATCGCATCATTCAACGACGCGGCGGAATATGTAACTCGGTTAACCATTTGCCATTCCGATCAAATCGATAAGACTTAACTGACATGGACAGGACCCTAGTAGTAGGCTAGTAGTTGCATTGATGTAGTTCAGCAGGGAAGAAGAAGAATGGTCAGGCAAGTTGAATATGGCTATTTCGATGTGACTCTGAATTGCGTTGCAGTCGAATTTTTTACGAGCAGCCAGTAGTCTGCCACTATCGGTGCAGATGGGAACACCCGAGTGGCGTGACCAGAGGGTCGGTATTTAATGAAAATGGAACAAGCCCTCTGAGACTGTTGCTCGGATGGTCTTCGTGATAATGATGGTATCGTGCTCGAGTTCAAGTTGGTGGAACCCGGGTACCAAGTCAAGGATGCTTGTACACAGTGCCGCTGGCAATTGATATATTATCGGGACCGAGTGCACACACCTTTAGCACATCAATATAGATGGCCTCCACTCGAAAGGGGAAACCAGACTGCACCAATGATTTCTCCTTTGGCTAGGTCACGTTTGTCTTAAGATACCGGTCGAAGAATGGAAGTCGATTCGGAATGTACAGTACATAGCATATTATAAGCATCATACGGTGGCGGGAAGACATCATTCATTTGAAATGGTTCACACCCGCTCTCTCTCCCATCAGAGATGATGAATTGATATGAGATATTTTCGTTCGTTGATGCCAATCAATCATGGCGGTTAACTCGCTGCTGATATTGGATGGGCGCGTGACGGTATTGCTAAAAATGAAGGTAACATTACCAACCCGGTTCACATGGACTTGGAAGAATCATATGAAGAAGACCACGAGCACAAACATATAAACCCCTTTGTAGGCGTAAATCCACATTGGCGGTAGGCGTTGAACGTCTCGACTGTACCAATTGGCAGTTAAAGTCAGCCGACCAGCGGAATCCAGCCGCCCAAACCCTTTGCGCGAAAAGGAATACCGACAGATGGAATACCCGGCCGAAAGTCTCTTGGTTGACCCAACTCGGATGAAGAATATATAGAAAAAGGCCCCAAAAATTATATGGCCAGCATGGGGGTCGAACCCAGGACCTTCGCGTTATTAGCACGACGCTCTAACCAACTGAGCTAGCCGGCCCTGTAAGCCTTTCTCTCTAATGACAATATGTCAATGACTTAGAGCAGAGAGCTGACTTGGATTGTGCCAATATATTTCATGTAAAGGCAAGCGCACCAACTCCCACCAGAGTGTAGCTTCTCGGTGCATGGGCGGCGGCTTGCGTTCGAGGGTAGTAATAAAAAGGCTGGTCTCAGTCGTCGGCATAAATCCGGGCCAAAACTTGAAGGCGCATAAATGATTAGGTAAGTGATTGATCAATGGAAAGTAAATAACGCACGCGGCCACAGTGTGGGAACCGGGAATCAGTCTGGAATCCATCGATCCACTGAGGAGGCAACCGGACTGACAATTGTCGCCTCCCACAATGTTGCCGAAAACACCCGTGGATGGGAATGGGGACAAAAGTTGGCCCCGTGAGAACATCGTGATTACATAATCTCTGACTCAGATGCTGTCGAATAATCAGATATGCATACTAGTTATTCGCTACTACTAGTGCTGCTTGAAAGTGACCTCCGGGAATCCGAGTCACACCAAATCCTGTTCTCTTTCCAGCCAGTGGCCACCACCATCATACGTTTCAGGGCGTTCTATATCTCATTCTAGACTTGACCTAACCATAGCCTAAGCGCTTCACGCCATGTCCAGCGCCAACTTTCAAGTCATCGCCTCTCCCAGTCAATTCAAGGATATCTTGTCTGTCGATCTGAATCGGGTCTCTCTAATTAATTTCTGGGCTCCATGGGCGGAACCATGCAAGCAGATGAATGAATTCGTCATTCAGCTCGCCAAAAAGCACCCCGAACTGCTGGTCTTGCAAGTAAGGGCGCTGATCCTAATTATTTCGACCGGTTGATTTGATCATCTTGGTCGTTCTTTTCGTGGCTGGAATAGGTCGAGGCGGAACAACAGGAGGAAATCTCAGACTCATTTGATATTCAGTCTGTGCCCTCGATCATCCTTCTCCAGGTAGGCCCTGAATCGCCCAACTACTTGACGTCAGCCCATTTTCTCATGCGGGATTCCAGGGCCACAATCTTCTCGGTCGGATCAGTGGAGTGGATGCTGCGGGCGTGACCGAGTTGGTCGACAAACATCTCGGCAAGGTTGCACAACCCAACGGTCACGTAGTTGAGAAGGCCAGGGAGTCCGAGTCAGAGGAAGAGCTTGCCGTACGCATGCGCCGTATCATCCAGCAAAGTCCTGTTGTCCTGTTCATGAAGGGGGAGCCCGATAGCCCTCGTTGCGGCTTCTCGCGAAAGGCGGTTAACCTCTTGCGAGACAACAACGTGGCGTTTACACACTTTGACATACTCGGAGACGAAGCGGTTAGACAAGGTGATGCGCCGTCCTTTTTGTCGATAATTATATCCGCTCATTTGATTGATCATGTAATAGGTTTGAAGAAATTAAACGACTGGCCGACTTACCCACAATTTATTGTCAATGGTGAGTTCGTCGGGGGACTGGACGTGGTTACTGAGATGGTGTCCAATGAGGAATTTGCGGATGTGTTTGTCACGACTTGATGCAAACGAGGCACTTTCACGATGCGGCACATTGTATCACTGATCGAATGTGAATCTTAATCAGAAAGGAAGCGTTTTTATGGCATTGTGTTGGCTCAAGAACGCTGAGGAGCCAGTGGAATGAAAATTGACATCATTTTTATGTTTTGTGACATGCTTTACCCACGTGTCGGGTATGGTGATACGGTGGTAAGGATGTGACGCCACGGAAGATCTATCCCCTTGATTCAAGCCTTGACCATACGCCCAACATGTGTCAGAGTTATCATGTACCTATGGCACAGAAGCTGAGCAACGAAACGGAGTTCATAAGCTCGGAAATGATCTGTCGCAGTGATGATATTTGTCTAATTGACTTGGCTTGTTGGCAGAGACCGCAGTGGGGAACCTGATTGAACCACTGCCGGCACGGCACATGGCTGGATTCCGTCTTCGAGTACGTCACCTTGAGCAAGTACATAACCCCACTTGGATGATTGTTATCGGATGCTCCACAAGATTAGCTCCGTTTACATTTGCCAGTACACCCCGTACCTGCGAAGTTCAGGGTCCACGCGTCCACGCGCGTGACGTCACGCGATACAGCCTACGTACAAACAAGTCCAAACGAGGACTTACTCCTTGTTCTTCTTCTTGTGTTCATGCAGGAAGGTCATTCATATAAGTATTCGTGATGGCGGTCCGCTTTCAGATCATCGTCCCTTCCTTCCTTTCCATTTTCTGTTCTGTTTTCCCTCATGTCAAGCCAAGACCCAGTCCGTGTATTGCTCCTCATAGACGTCCAAGTTAACCTGTTGAGAGACCCCGTGGCCGGCGGCGTGCCTGCAGCACACACTGTCCGTCAAAACATCGAGCGCGTCCTTCAAAAGGCACGCTCAGAGAAAATCCCACCTCGCATCATCCACGTTCGCAATAACGGCGAGACCAGCGAGCCAGACGAGCCGAACACGGCCGGGTGGCAGCTGGTCTTCTCCCCGCTCCCCCACGAGTATGTCGTTGACAAGAAAAAGAACAACGCGTTCGCGGGCACACGGCTTGGCGAACTCATACCGATGAACGCCGAGGTCATCGTCGTTGGTATGCAGAGCGACTATTGCGTTCGTGCAACGTGCAGCGCCGCGCTCGGTAGAGGGAATGTGGTGATCTTGATAAAGGGCGCTCATGCCACCCTTGATTGCAAGGAGATTTGGAACGGCGGAGGCACCACCCCGGCTCATGTGATCGAGGCTGAGATCGAAGCAGAACTAGAGGAGGCTGGCGTAAGCACCTTGGACATGAAGGACCTCCCTGATATCTTTGGCGATCGATAAGCTGTCAGCCGCACCAAAATTTGGCCCGTGCTTGGTGTTCATGTACGATTTCTTGCGGTAGCATATGCATTTACGGTGAGCATAACTGCACGATGAGCATTCGGGCTAATCAGGTCGTGCTGACTGCGCAATTCAGGATTGGATCAAAATTCACCTCTATAGAAACAACTACTCGCCTCGGAAGATCTCATGTATTTCTATGTAGCAATTTTTTTTTTGCTTCTGCTTATACGTCCACCTGGATGGTGGCTCAAATGTTCATTATTTACCGCCTCTGTAAATCTAGCATACTTACTGTCGGTTCGATACCACTTAGAGTTACTCTTGTCTTGTTTGTTTCTAAAGCTTTTGGTAAACAACGTCCAGTCACTGACACGTGAGTTGACATCAGATGACTCAGTGCCTTCCCTCATGACTATCATCCAAAAAAACGCTGTGGACCCCTACAAATCAATCACTGATGGCAATGTCTATATTGAGTTTTGACGCGTAGGACAGAAAGCTCAACATTCGACAGAACCAGCGTCTGAAGTTAACCACGGACGCACCCTTCACACCCACATATGTCCAGCAGACGCTGACGCTTTCCTCTGACCCCGCTGGGACGTACGAGAGTCGTGTCAAGGGTCGCCACGTACTCCTCGAAAATCCCGTGAAGGAGAGCAGAGCCAAGAAAGAGAGAGCCGCGAAACATGCTCGCAAACAGGCCGAAAAAGAGCAGAGGAAGCTCAAACCGTTGGGCAGGAACGCGGCGGAGTCAAAGGGGCTCTGGAAGTTGGAGAAAGGTGCGACCAGGTGCGTGCTGTCCTGCCTCCTTATCTCTTTTTGTCTGTCCTCGTCTTGTCGGTTGCTAATGCGAGCGTTTGCCACTGCATCGTCGCATCATTGGATATTGAAATCGGTTCAGATTCGAGATATTCATATCGTTGCATCATCTTTGGATGGGGTACATGTCAGAGTTGTTGGGGCTCGGTCCTCCTGATGCCGATGCATCTACTTCTACTTCGTCGTCGTCGCATCATCGGGGCAAGATGCCGAGCGCTTCATCCATGCATGCCAAGCTGGTAAAGGCCGATTTCAACGGATCGTTGCTCACGGGTAAGTGTGAACGAGTCCGACATCCACCCTTCCGTCCACCTGCCGATGTGCTAAAACCCCAAAAAAACAGTTCGCCAGAGCCGAAACCCGTGCCTCGTCGGCATCTCTGGAATAATTATTCACGAGACTGAGAACGCGTTCAAGATGATCACGCGGAAGAACCAGTTGAAACGTACGGTCTTTCGTCCCCTCGTGCATTTTCCCGATCTTCTCTGACGAAGAACTTCGTTGTTTCGTCGTTGTTTCTCTCTTCTTACAGTCGTTCCGAAACGAAATTCGGTCTTTGCGCTCGCCGTACCCCTCTATTCCACGCTCTCTGCGTCCGTTGCAGAATGTGATCCCATGCAGACGTCGCTCCAATCACAAGGAGAACGAGAGTTGGGTCAAGAACACTCGCAAAAGACATCATGGACGGTCCTCGACAGACCTTTCATCGAGTTCAATTTGTACGGAAACCAATTCTGTTTCCGTTCTGCGGATCGGTCAAACAGGAAATTCAAAGCCAAGGAGTCGGTCGAGCTATAATGTTTTTAGGAGGTCGAAGGCGTGGAGCGTGGTGTCCGAGAAGCGTTCTTCTTGGCATGGAATGCAATGCTGGCTCGGCTCCTTGTACACATACCACCAGACACGTCGTACATGGTGTACAGGATCGTTGAACAACAAGTATTGAGATCTATGTGCCTGTGCTGACTGCATCATATCCTGACTACGATCCGAGAGGCATATAAGGGCGTCAGAACGTGAACACAATGGACTAGGGAGCGACCTAGGTCAGGACAGCTCCGCGTTTGCCACCTCATTACAGCAAAGTTCAGATCGATGGACCGCGCACGCTCAAATTTTGGTTTACACTTATTAACTGGCCTCATCAAGCCGTTGATTGGTCCGGGGACAGACAAGACCTTCTGGCCGGCGTGGTCACTCGATCAAAGAAAACAAATGGAGAGCAGAAATCGTTGAACTATTGTAACGATGTTGGCCCTCAAAACTAGCGAGGCCGAGGTTGGATTAACCGACGAGCTGCAGATACCATGATCATATCCGATCGAGTCGGGATTGGGGTCTCCGCGCGTCACTAGGGTGTAGTAGATAAGCCCAGGTAAGTGTATCGTCGTCGAAGACGTGCGAGCAAACATACTATCACAGTTTGAAACCGCCAGCGAGGCCCATCACGTTCTCTGGGTCTACCGCCGCTTTGATCTCTCGCAACCTAGGGAGGTTTGCACCATACAGGTTCACCAGCGGCGTGTCGTAGATAGCATAGTTGGGATAGACGACCTCGGGAGCGTTGCTCTTATCGCCATTGATGACAACTCCTTGCAGCGTCCGCGCGCTCGTCCGTATAGCATCCTGAATCATCCCGTCGTATTCTGGCAATAACCATGCATAGTAGATGTTGAGTGGGAGAAGACCTCGAGCACGATCAGGCGGGTATGCCGATGGAGTCGTATTATGAGTGTAGATAGTGGGGAGGAATGGTTCCACGTCATAAGAAACAAAGAACACCGATTCCGGAAGGTTTTGGCCCCAAAACTGGAGCGAAACAGTCAGCGACTCGTATCAAGATCGCGATTTCCGCTTACGATGGTCTCGTTGGCGATTGACTGAAGCAAGGAGAGCGAATAATTCGTGGTAGAAATCGAATTGAAAATTACCCTACTGAATGCCGTCAGAGCCGTCTCGCAATTTGGGTGAGATACGCCCTCACCTTGTACCGTAAGTCGCATTTCCGGGTACAGATTGTACAAAGGAAGAAAAGGAGCGTGTCGCAACATTCTGAGTGACCGACGAGATCGCCATGAATTCATCAAAGATTCCGGTAGGTGGTGTTGGTGCATCGTAGAAAAGGATCTGGAAGATGCCCAGCTGCATCGATGCAAAAGAGTCTGTGAGATTGGGATTTTGACAAGCTGCACAAAGGACTTACTTGTCCGAGGAGGTAGTTGTATGTGGTGAGTATCGCAGCCTTTGGATCTATGTTATTTCGAGCAAAATTAGCCGTCGCCAGGTTCACTTGGTCTAGAACGCTCGCGCCATAGATAATGAGACCACCCTTTCCACCTGGGTTACATTCTGGCTAGTAGGAAGGGATACATAACACACCCAAACTTGCGTCTGCGGGAAAGTCTTCAATGTAAACCTAGTCACGATACCCTGAACCGACGATTATCAGAGATTCGTCCGCAGGATAGTTTGAACGCACGAAATTATTCAAGCCGCCCTACAAGAAGACTATGAGTTCATGACATACTACCTTGGAGAAGAAAAAAACACGCACTTTCAATGCAAAGAACAGATCAGGACTCGACGTCTCGGTGACATTGAGGGCCGTCCCATTAGACAAAACTAACTCATAAGATTGCACGGTATCAATGGTCAAACCAAACTGGTTCGTAAGCCAAGAGTAACCTGCTCGCGACGTCAGAATCACTTTTTGGTCGTCCAAGCACACGAACGTACCTCCCCCAAGAGTAAATCCTGCGACTCCCACACCGGGTACTCGTCCGCCGACAACATTCACGCCATGTGGCTCAAGAGCCGCGTAAACGGTATCCCAGATCAGACCTGCTCCAATAGTAGCTGTTTGTGCCGTAGGATCGTAAACAACCTCAGAGAACCTTGACATCGATATCTGTACTCCTTCTGTTGAAGAGAACGTTGGATTAGCGGTGTGACCACCACCCTTGATCTATAGGGATATGTGAAAAGGTCCTTGAATTGAAAAGAGTCAAGCGGTACCGACCGCAAAGGGCATATGTGTTCGGCCGAGAATTTGCAGCTACAACCATCGTCCTTTGTGAAGCATCTGAGTGAAGACGAATTCAATAGAGAGCGCTTACTGCAACTCCTATATCTTCGGGTATACCCGGTTCAAACGAGCACGCGGCGTTCTGAGTACTTGATGATGCCCAGTGACTGATATCCTCTTGGTAACTCGTCGATCCTAGAATAAAAACCGTGTCATTCGACAGTAAGCTCAAGCACAAAGATAACGACAGACCGACATCAAAGACTTCTGATGCTGGTGAGACCGAGGTGGCGATTTCCCCACATGTGTCATTCAATAAAAGATTGGATGATGAGAATATTCTTTGCGTATCGCCAAAGTCGATGGATCCAACGGTACTACCCACCAAGCTCGCCAACACGATTAAATGGAGGTCAGCGCGGATCATGTTGAATGCCAGGGAGGACGTTGGACCTTCTCACCGGGCTCGTAACGGCTTATATGCCATCTCCTGTGAAAGTTCTAACAGTATATGGCTTAGCTTGTATGGAGAATTCAACGCCACCTGACATGGTTCATTCGCCTCTCTCACCGGTGTCCAAAATCGTAAAACGACTTGAGTGGGCGAAACCGAACAAGCCAAGGATGCACGTGCATTGGCCAAGCACGAGGTACAGATACTCCACTATGGGGTGGTCCCCTTCGTCCGAGCAATTTTAATTTGCACTCGATTCGAATTCGAGGCCAGGCTACTAAGTGCACCTGCCACGTGATCTGAGTGCAACTTCATGCATGACCAACGAGGAAAGAGTCGTCCAGAGTCGTACTACGTCATGCTACTATTAGTG
>JBBPOM010000412.1:0-27586 GCA_038091455.1 Leccinum uliginosum
TACGCCCACTTTACACTCACTTTACTCCACTTTCGCAGCACTTTACTCCCCGTCTACCGCATGTGGAGCCCTGCCGGCGCACGCAGTGCGCTCGAAAACGAAAAGGCAAGGTTTCTTACAGTTGCGTCCGTTCGGGGTAATGATTACGTAATAAATTGACTTAAATTTCTCGAACTAAGTACCCCAAAGTCCCGCGAGAAGATTTCTGTCGAGAACCTTCTTGCACCCTGAGGTTGCGCCGGCGCCCATGAGGCAACTGGTCACGAGCCGTGCTCGGGTATGTAATGAATCATGATGGATGTGACATTACCGTGATCATTGAGCGCGTGCCGATGAACGTTTGCATTACAGTAGCGGACGGAACCTGGTCGTTTGCGATACCTGCGGAGCATCGTGCTGCCAGCACCGTAATCTCCTCGTCGAATTACATAAAGCACTGGCAATAGGTCCTGGGGATCGGCGCGAACTTGTTCCACTGGCATGCTATCCACCTCCAATCAGGTAGACACCTTTTTCATGCGACTCTTGGAAGATGATCTGCTCACCAGACTCTACAGCCGACCACCAACCAAGTGTAATTGGACTTGTTCGTTGCAGATCAGTGATTGCAGTCGCTGACTAAGCCCAGTCGTTGATAACGTTGTGTTCAACAAACTTCAAGCGTTGGCGGGACGGGAGAAGAAGAAGCACTGCCAGTGTATGTATTCCAAGGATTCAATTCAAAGCATCCTTCAGACGATCGGGTCCGCGTCTCTCAAACTACGAATTTTTTTGCAGTCCGACTTATGGCAAGTATGTCGTCGCGTACGTTGTCGGCTCCCTTCGCGCCTCACTCGATAAGCAATGTCCAGCAAAAAGCAACTTGGGTTGCTGTACCACCCGTGTGACCGCGCAAGCATGTGCGGCTGATTTGATCATATTTCCCTTCCTAGTCTGCGAGCACTGTCTTCCTGATTTGTTCTTATCAGCCCTGGGAGCGGTCCACGCGTCCTCGCTCCGACGTCAGTTGTCATGCATGTCATGATCAGGCGACAAGTTGGTCCACTCACGCGCCGTGCACAATCGAGTACTTAAAAGGAGGGCTTCGATATTTCGCTAACTGAACAGACTGAGACTTTCAAAACAAAATCAGAGGCTGATTTATGGGGTGAAGTATACAACAAACAGGACGACTCCCGCGCTCTTCCTTTCTTTATGAAATAAGTTCCACTCTTTCTCTTTCTCTATCCCAAGCCAATCCAGCGCCCTGATCTATACAATTCTAATGTTCGACAGCGTACAACGCACTCACCCACTCTTAGACGTGCGTAAACAAGCCAGCATCTTTCCTGAGCTTTGTCATGGCTGTAAGACAAGGAAAAGTTGAGTTCGAGTCAAGAAATTTCTGAAATCCATCAAAGGAAAGGAAAGAATTCGACTTACCGGCGATGATCGCACTGCCAACACCGCTCCCGTCTTCGGCATGGTGCGTCACAATGTTGCTAAATCCCCAGTTCGTAGGCAGAGAAGAATACCAAGCCAAAGGTCAGATAATGATGAAGGAAGAGATATTTGAGCTCTCACCGGCCCCTCTCTCCAAAGATGTCCTGAAGACCTTCGTGTACCCTGTCTGCGAAACCGGGATATTTCTATCCAGAGGAAAGCGATCAGTGTCCACTCCGGAAAAGAAGGAAGAATAGAAACCAAGAAGTCCACACACATTGTACAGACTACCGTCCGCGCCAACAGAACACCCTTCTTCCAAATACCCCATCTTCTTTACAATCGCTGCGATTCCGCATGCGCTCAGTCGCGCCGCACGTCGCCCGATCAATTTAGCGAGGGCTCGGAAAAATTGGCGTTCGGCCAGTGTCGTCTCAATGGCAAAAAAGTGCGTGAATATGCCAATAATCATGAGAAGCTCGTCCGTTGGGTCGCTGTCAATATATGAGCCGAGACCCGACAAATTTCGATACAAGAAGAGCAATGTCACACACCTTTCCATCAGAGACAAAAAGGCAGTGTCAACACAATACGGTTTCTCAAGCTTATACGTGTTCTGACCCAGGAAGAGCACACCCTCGTCTATGAGCTCGCAAAGGACTAATCGGAGAATTTCACCCAGATATCGGCCCGATATGAGTTTCTTGGTAAATACACATCAAGATACGATAATTAACCGATCATGTTCAACAACGTACGGGGAACATGTACTCACTTCAAACGCTTGTTCACCGGGCTTGTTTGATGTGTCATCCACAATCGCGTCGTATTTCGTCCGAGGAAGATGCTCGTGCTCAAACGAGTCAAAAGCACCCTTAAAACAAGGAGAATGAGATTCATGTAGCATGAAGATACGGATGATACGTGCCCATTCACAATTGATAGCCATGTCGACGTCAGGAGGAATGCCCAAGTTTGCGAGCTTAGGAATATTCTTAACATGCTCCATGTATGCGGCATTACAGCCTGTCCCAAAAATGACCGCTATTTTGGTTTTCGGGTTGACATAGTGCGACGCAATGAGTGTGCCGGTGGTGTCATTGATGAGTGCTGTCAACTTTACGGGAAGATTCTGAACAGGAAATTTCGAGAGGTGAGATGCTCGTGGCTGACGGTGTGGATGAATGAGACATACGTATTTTATAAGAGACTGCCTGAACATTTCAGCGACGTCTCTTCCCTCCGTGTTCGAGGCATTAAAGCCTTTCGTCCAACGAATGAGTTCACCGTGATCAATGCGCTCTTGTCTTCATCAAGTGATATGGGATGAAGGAGCAGACGCAGATGCATAGGACATCCAGAGCCAAGAAAACGTAGATGGCGTCGACGAGTGACAAAAGTATATCATAGTTTTCACGAGAACGATTCAGAGGACTCGCATTCTGATGATAGTTCTAGACTCACGAGCAAGGATAAGAGAACTGCAGAGTTCAAGCAGGCGCAAAGCCAGACGAAAAGTCATCAGATTAACTTTCAGCACAAGATATCTCAAACATAGCACAAGACACAAGACTTACAGTGAAACCCAAAGGTAATACCTGGCCCACTTTCAGCATACCTGGGCCATCGCCTGTGTTCGATTCGACGAACGTCTTCAAGCACTCGGCACAGAAATCGAATAATTTTTGCCCATCTTCGTGCTTCTGTTCTTCAGTAAGACGATATTTGGTTTGTGTGAGTTCAAATTTGCCATCGCCTTGGAGAGTAACGAGGCAGACTCGGAGGTTGGTACCACCTGGAAATGAGTACCATGACAGAGATCACAGACAACAGGGAGAACCAGGCAGCAATCACGGTTAGGCATTGCATCGTTTTGTAGATGAAAGTCAGGTTGAACCGAGAAGATGGACAGACGGGGCGTACCAAGATCGACGGCCAGGAAGTCTCCAGTCTCCTGGCCAGACGGCCATCCAAAGACGAAAGTAGGGATCATAGGCTATTCAAAGCAGCAGCATCAGATGATAGTTCAACTGAAATAGCGGGTACATATAAAACGTAAAGCTATAGGTCGAGGGCGTATACGCGTGATATCGCATCGTGTCGAAGGATAGGAAGACATTTCAAGAGTAATTGAGGGAGAAGGAATATATACAGCAAGTACGTTTCTATCTGTAGCTGAGAGATGGGACAACCGAACGGGAATGGGAAGAGGAAGAGCGGGACAGAGTGGAACAGATACATACCACAATCTGGTCGGGTTTTGACAATCCCAGCTCAAGGGTATCTGTAAACGCTTCGACGATCATACGCATTCTCTGAGGTGTCAGAGTGAATCTATGTCGCGCGTCCCACGCCCGCAGGGACAGTAGATAAGTAACGAGTTTCTAACAAATGATAGAAGGTAAGACTGACAGAGTATCATATTTCCTGAGATGATCTGCCATCGTCCTGAGATCGAGAGAAAAGGTAAGCTATCGCATCGAGCTCAACACACGCCGTGCACACTTTTTGGTGGCATGGGGAAGGTCTTCTTCATCTTGAGTGCGAGTGTGGATTGCGATCGTCTGTCCAGAGGGCAGTACGAAGCTTCCGCTACCACGACGCGAGGCTGGCATGATAAGTTGTTGGCAAGATAAACCTGAGATACGGTCTCGGGACTGTACGGAAGTCCTTTGGTAGTACTGTGGGGAAGGGAACTGCGTCAATCCGTCCGGTTCGACGTGGGAACTTTCTGACTTATTTATTCACGCCGTCTTTTTCTTCCGCTCGTCATGATCGGCCTCAAAGGAACGCTCAACGTACGTCCTGACGTCCATTCGTCGCTGTGACCTGCGGTGCAAACGTCCCTGGGATAGGTGATCGACAATTCCGGTGCGCTCCTCGTCGAGTGCGTAAACGTCCTAAAACAAAAAGTCAACAACGGCTGGGGTTCCATCGGCGACGAAATCGTCTGTGTCGTCAAACGCGCCCGTCCACTTACCTCTGTACAAGCCGCTTCTGCGACTGCGGTCAAAGTGCGTCGAGGCGATGTTCGACGCGCCTTGATTGTTCGCACCAAAAAAGCGGTGAGAAGACCGGATGGGAGGTTCATCAAGTTTGACGACAACGCGGTGGTCTTGCTGAATAACAAGAGGGAGATGCTGGGCACCAGGATCGGGGGTATCGTCAGCGCAGACTTGCGGTTAAAGGGTTGGGGAAAGATTGTCAGTCTGGCACCCAAGGTATGTGTCAGAGACGGGCTCGTGCCGCAAAGTTGACTCACATTTCCTCGCTTACAGGCTGTATAACCCCCGTCACTTCGAATATTAATGTTGATGCGTAGATATACCCTAACTAGTTTCGCCCTTAATGCGGTAACGATATCTTTAAGAGAACTCGAGAACATATACTCATTGGTTGCGAGTCTGCTGGTTAGTAAAATACCTCGTGCACACCTCTTCGGATTCTATGCCTGATTTCACTCAGGTGATTTGGACAAAATACTCGTTCCCATTCTTGCTGGGCGCTTTAACGTGTGCGCTACCAGGGTTCACCATTGGTTCACCCGCTAGTTTGTCCCTATCCCATGCCCTTGGTCTTGGACGCCGAGGAGCATCTCCTGAAGATAGGGAACCGACATACGGAACCCCAGAAGTCTCCCCGAAAGCCATACAAGAGCTAAGGTGTACTCTCGGTGACAATGGCCAGGACAGTACTGACCCGGAAGACCTCCGGTTCCACGGGTTTTCAGAGAACAATTACCACCAGGTGTGCATGATGGCTTTTGGTAGAATTGGCTCCTGTATTCTTTGTTGTTATTGAGAATTTCCCCCTCTTCTGGAACAACGAAGACATGGCAGTAGCACGGGAATTTGTACATAGGATGGTCGAACGTGCGGTAAGGACGGGTGGGCATGGTGTGGGCATCAAAAAATGTGAATACCTCTGCTCTGAGCTAGGAGAAGGTATTGTGGAGTTAAAGAAAAACCACAGATACCTGCTATATTGGTGAGAATGATCCATGAGTAAATGTATGACTGACTTACTAAAAGCTTCAAATAGATTTTGTCTGCATGGTATCTGAGGTGGTATACTTAGAATCATGTTGCGTGAACTTGTCGGCATTGCCCACCGGACAAAGTAAGTAAACCTGTGAACACATTGAGACATGGTGAGATTCAAAGCGATGTTTGACGTGCATTTGCATAATGTTGATACCATGCAATACTAACAAGATGAATGTCCCAGCAAGCGGGACACCAGCTACACTGGCGTTTACATGCGCGATCAACTCGGGGAGGATTTACGCCGTGCCAATAGGCATGATGACCAAGTTATTGATATCTAGGAGAGGAATGAGAAACCCGGGTGCAGCGAGAAGCAGATGTGTCCCTCTTAGATATTGCGAATGGAAGGCAGTGTAGAAACCAACTGGCTCCATAAATCATGCATCAGAACAAAGGTCGACACCGGTAGCATGATATCTTTGCACTGAGTTTTCACATAAAACGAGGGATTCCGATGCTGTTCGAGACAAGACAGGTAGTGGGCCAAGTACTTGTTCCCCTGCTGTAATCAAGCGAGTTCGATCATCAAACTTCGCGACTGAGAAACGAGTTGCTACTCACATTATGCTTTTACAATCAGATTTCAAGTTGTAAGCCGGAAAAACAGGCATATTTTGACTCACATACTATATCAACCTTGTGAAGGCAGTGAAGTCAGTGATCCGCAACCTTGGCGGAGAGATGGTACTCGTCCTACAAACAACAGAGAAGCTACGGCCTTTGGGTGCTACTATGGTCGAGTTCGCAGATCGCAGTCGCGCTCGAAGCAAGTACTTACTGGCAGTCTGGCAAGGAGCATTGACAACGCCAAGTCACGTGGATCGCGACTTCCCCGAAACCATCCTCGCTATGAGTACTAATCTCTTCGGAAATCCGACCTCGCAACAACAACCTGCGACGGGAAGTAATACTTTCGGAAGTACTCCATCGTCCCAGCAACAACCCACAGCGGGAGGTGGTCTTTTCGGGAGTACAACTTCTGCTCAACAACCCTCGACGACGACCACACAACCCACTACGACCGGTAGTATCTTCGGTGCTACCAACCAACCTGCAGCAGGAGGGAGTATATTCGGTGGTACAACGCAGCCTGCAGCAGGGAACATATTCGGTGGTGCGGCGACACAACCTGCTGGGGGAGGTGTCTTCGGTGGTGTGACCACGCAACAACCACAGCCGCAGCAACAACAACCAGCAGCAGGTAGTTCGTTGTTTGGTGCTGCTCCAACGCAACCTGCTGGGGGAAATCTTTTCGGCGGTACGAACGCGCAACAACCACAGCCGCAGCAACCAGGAGGTGGCTCGTTGTTTGGTGCTGCAACAGCGCAACCTGCTGGAGGTCTCTTCGGCGCCACTAACACGCAGCAACAGCAACAGCAACAACAGCAGCAGCAGCCAGCAGCCAGCTCATTGTTCGGTGCTGCGACAGTGCAACCCCAGCAACCTAGCGGTGGTTTGTTCGGCGCCAGTACTACTACCACGCAACAACAACCTTCCACTGGACTCTTTGGAACCACAAATGCGACAACGCAGCCTACTCCCAGTATCTTTGGGAACACAACTACGACCACGGCTCCGCAGCCTGCTTCCGGTCTCTTTGGTAGCACCACGACAACCACACCTGCTCAAACAGGTGGGCTCTTTGGGGCCTCCACTTCCTCGTCGAACCCTCTGTTTGGAAACAAGCCCCCTTCCAGTATCTTTTGGGGCCAAGCCACTGGCACGTCCACCGGCACAGGCACGAGCACGATTTCGCCTCCAACGCTTTTCGGACAGGCTCAACAAAATTTGGCTAGTACCCCACAACCCACCACCTCCTTGTTCGGACAGTCTGTTCAACAACCACAAAAACCGGCTGGATCCCTCTTTGGATCTACCGCCCAGCCGCCGACCACAGGAACTCTGTTTGGTAGCACACTTGCTGCCCCAACCTTGGGCACTGGGTTGGGCGCGGGGTCGATTCTGGGAAGTTCCACGTCGAGACCATCACCGTCAGCGTTTGGCGCCAGCATCCAACAACAGGATCCGCAAAGTCAGTTTGTGGCTCTGGTGCAGAGGATTGATTCTATTGCCGAGGCTTGGAATCCGAATTCAACCCAGTGTCGCTTCCAGGTGAATATGATCTCCATGGCAGGTACAGCGTAACGAGATGCCAATTAACACGCGCTATTACCAGCACTACTTTTATAACCTAGTCGACCCAGGTCTCGTGAGTCAATACGGCCGACCCGCCAACGCGACAAACGAGGCACTCTGGCAAAGAGCTGTAAGAGAAAATCCGGATCCCAGCTGGTAAGTGAAAGACGCGTCTCAATAGAGGTCTTGGCTCTGAAATTGGATGTTTCAGCATGGTGCCCGTGCTGGCTGTTGGCTTCGATGCCCTTAATGCCCGCGTTGAAGCACAATCTGCCCAAGCGACTGCGCAACAAGAAAAGCTAAAGGTATCTTCATCATACTGTGTTATTTGCCATGATCTGATCAAGTTGTTTAGGAACTCAAAAGGCGATTACAGACGCTGACAGCGACTCATACAGACACGACGCTTTCTCGTCTACATCGCGCTCTATCCCAACATACTCAGCTATCTCAGCGCCTTCTTGGGTTAGTCCAGCATCTACATCTCCTCATCCCAGCTGTCCGATCGTCTTCCATACGCCCTGAGGAGGAGGCATTGCGAGTTGCGCTGGAGGAGATGGAGGAGGATTTGCGAAGACCCGGTGGAATGAGCAAGATGAGGAGTAAACTGAACGAGCTATGGGCGTTGGTTGGAGCCATCAATGCAGCCAGGGAACGCGGAAGGAAGACCGGCGGCGAAGGGGCGGTAGAATGGACAGTTGTGGACGAAGAAGGTTTGAAACAAATAACACAGGTTGGTCGTCTTGCGGCAAACTCGTGAAGGTTTGCTAATTTTTCGTAATAGATACTGTCGGACCAGCATGTGGGTCTGCAACACCTGACGAAAATATTACAACGGGATCTGAAGGATCTGGACGTTATCATGGGAACGAGCGGCGAGGAAGAGGGTCACGCGATTGCGGACAGGAGATTCTCCGCTTCGCCTTCTCCGTTGAATGGTTCAACGTCAACGCTGCATGCCAGCACTTTGCGGTGACAGGGTCGCACGGAGGACACACATTTGGTGTATACAATACTTGACTTGGTTGCTGTATTCGCTTGTAGTGTTCGGGTTGCCGCGTGTGAGACCGCGTACAAATGAGACGAAGTTGCCATCTGCACACATTCATAACGCAGGCTAAAACGTCGCGCGACGCCCGCAGTCTCGACATCCAAAGCCTTTGCGAACACGGTCTGACTGTACGATGCGCTACCGCACCCTCGAGATTCGTTGGCACGACTCCAAACCCATATCCACCTGCGACTTCCAGCCCATTCCTTTCAAAAAGGCGCGTCCAACTCAAGAGAAGAACTTCGCGTCCCAGTCCTACAAGCTCGCGACAGGTGGAGAGGACAATCATGTCCGCGTACGTCGACCTCTCTAATTAGACGCGCTCCTCGCCTCATCCATCGCGCGCCCAAATGTTCACATAGATATGGATGGTACACCCCAATATTATTCCTCAATCTATCGCAGAATCAGGTGATACTTCCGTTCCGCCGCGACCGCCACGCGTCGAGTACCTCGCGACCCTCGCAAAGCATTCTGCTCCAGTCAATGTGGTGAGGTTTTGTCCGAACGGTGCGTGTCCGTGATCTGCCTGGATATCTTCGCTCATATGATCCGTTCAGGAGAACTCATTGCTTCAGCTGGAGATGGTAAGCCCTACATCTACTTTGGGAACACTGGTTCACAACTCTTTGTGATGCCTTACAGATGGAATGATCATCGTCTGGGCTCCATCAAGCACACCACCACCTGTGACGTATGGGAACGACCTCAGTTCAGAGGACTTTCAATATGAAAAAGAGTACTGGAAACCCCGCACGACATTCCGGTCAGTTCTCGATTCATCTCCTGTGGTTCGGTCTCCTGTAGTCTGATGACGATTCACTGGGTAGGTGCACAACCATGCAAGTGTATGACCTTGCATGGAGCCCCTCGGGGGAGTACATTCTCGCTGGCAGCACCGACAACTGTGCTCGCGTCTTCACAGCAACAGACGGTGCTCTTCTTTGTACTCAATCGTCAAACTTCATTTTTAACGTTCTTGTTCTCAGGTAAATGTGTTCATGAGATAGCCGAACACAATCATTACGTGCAAGGCGTTGCCTGGGACCCTTTGAATGAGTACATTGCAACGCAGAGTAGCGACCGCTCCATGCACATTTACCGCATCTCGACCAAACAAGGGTCTTTCGAGGCTCACGCAGTTGGGAAAAACGCCCGCATGGCCTTCAACCACTCTCGCGCGCCGAGCCGTATCAAGGGAGGATTCAAGCGCGAATCCACCAGTGATTTAGAGAGCACTTCTGCGGATCAGAAGGAGGAACGAGACTTATCCCAGTCGGGCAATCACAGCTCGATCGCGTACCCGCCGACTCCAGCTACCTCTGTTGCGAGCACGCCATCTACCATGTTCCCCCCACCCACCTTTGAACGTCCATCTTCCCGGCGCTCTTCTTTCAGTGGTTCTAATGCCCCGTCGTCGCCGGCCCACTCCCACTCCCACTTCTCCAGATACGGTCGTTCTCCCTCGCCTATGCCACCTCTTCCCGCTATACGCGCCTTGCCCTCGCCAGCCTGGTCGACCATAAAATTATACGGAGATGAAAGTTTCACAAACTTCTTCAGGAGGTTGACTTTCAGTCCCGATGGTGGGTTGTTGCTCACGCCCGCCGGACACTTTGAGGACCTTTCCTTCGATGCGGGGGTCAAAGGGGACGAGACGCCTTCCAGGGGCCGTAAGAGCCGATCGTCTGACAAGATTGGTAGCTCGAATTCGACGCAGAGCGAATTAGTCAACCCAAATTCTGCCTCGTCCGTCTTCATCTATTCTCGCGCCAACTTTGCGCGTCCGCCCATCGCCCAACTACCTGGACACAAAAAAGCCTCTGTTGCTGTCCGTTTCTCTCCCATCCTGTACGAACTGCGAAGCGGTGTCGTCGGTGCTGGAGGTGAAGAAACCAAAACGGCCGTATTGGAGAAGGACAAGGAAGGAAAGCTAGCCGTCGATCTCACCAGCGGTGTCGGTGGATTAGCACAGGAATCGCCCACCCGTTCCCAGTTTCTTACCGCTGGTTCCGACATCTCAGCGGCACACTCTCCTTCGCTGCATCCGCTCAAACAGCCCAACTCCAATGTATCTTCGCCTTCAAAGACGTCTACCCACAGTGTTCCGCCCGCCAGCGGGTCGGTATTCGCGCTTCCCTACAGGATGCTTTACGCAGTGTTGACCATGGACACTGTCACTATATATGACACGCAGCAAGCCGGGCCGGTCTGTCTGTTGACCAAATTACACTACGATGAATTTACAGATCTGTCGTGGTTCGTAACCTTTTTTCCTGCAAGTTCTGAGCGTCCGTTGATTCACACCCATCCAGGTCTCCCGATGGACAGACGCTCGTTCTTTCCTCGCGAGACGGCTATTGCACGCTGATCGTCTTTGACGAGATACTCCCGGCACACCACACCCAGCAATCGACGCTCCAGCTGCAATCGATAGCTCAACACAACTTTGTGCCACTCACGTATGCGCCGCCCGGGTCGATGACTAGTCACGCTACTCCGTCGACGCCGTCTGGTGTGACCACGGGTCTGCCTATCATTGCGCCGCCCGTCGTTCCGGCGAAACGGGCTCAGGTACAAGCGAGCGAGCCGTCCGTGCAGAAAGCGTCGACGTCCAAGTCGGCCGTCGAGGATCCTGTGCCTCCTACCGTGGGCAGTTCCAGTACAAACAACCCAATTGCGGCGGCGGAAGAGACAAAAGACCAGCCGCCAAAGAAAAAGAGGAGGGTCGCTCTAACTCGGGTGAGTGATATTGGGGCGTGAGCGTGGGGGAAGTATATGATAACATCTGTGTCGTTTCATGCGTTCGAACGAGAGTCGTTCGCGTCATATCTTTACGCTTTAGTTCTAATCTTTCTCTTCTTCTGAAGTCGGTTTGTCCGCAGAGTAGCTTTTTCCCTTTCTTACTTATCTTGACATATGCACACTTGGACCCGAAGCTAGAGTGGTTAAGGTGGTCTGTATGTACATGTATTCTGAGACTGATGCAATGAGATGCGGTTGATATCGATACACTGAGTGCCAGAACAAGCATGATCCAATCCAGCTGGTCCCTCCCCATCTGCACGTCCAGTCACACAACGGGATGCGCACGCATGTATTGCCGCGAGTCCGATCCCGACTTGAATTACCCAGTTTTGTTCTTGCTTCTCTTGCCGACCTGGGCTTGGAAACCGCTCTTGATGGCGTTGACGGATCGTCGTGAACCGCATGACTCGCAAGACATGAAGAATATACGGTTCTCCTTGGTGAGAAGAGTGTCTGGTGACTTGCACGTTTTGCAGGTGACATATTCGACTACAAAAATAAATTTAAAAAAACGAACCGTGACCGCGTCAGTCGACGAAACTGATCCTCGGGATGTAACTGACCAATATACCTCCGCAACACGTTCTCCACCTGTTTGGGCTGGAAACGGCCTTTGATAACCAATCTGCCCGAACCGTCCACGCTTCCAGTCGTGCCCATCTCGGCGAAGAGGAACTGTATGACATGTTCTGGAGATCGGTGCATGCGTTTGCAAATATCTGCCACGTTCGCGAAGATGGAACGACGGACGCCCTCTCGGAGGATTTGGGGTGGGGCGATGGTGTACCGCTTTCCTGCGGAGGTAAGGAGGGAAGGATTTGAGGCATGGAGCGAGACGTAGAAGCGCGTAAGAAGCTGCAGAGATAAGGTACGTGAGGAACATCCACGGTGATATTCAGGGGGAAGGTGGTCGAACGTACCTCTTGATATGTGTAATCTCGATCGCTCGTGAGCCAAGGTTCGGTACCAGAGTCAAGGCCGGTGGGTGCTTCTGGGCGCGCAAACGGATCTTCACCGAGCTCCGCTTCGTCGATCTCGTAGAGGTGTTCGCCATCGTCAATATCCACGTCGTCCGCGCCCTCTACGGCGTCTTTCGTTTTCGATCCCTCGAATTCCTTTTCGAAATCCTCCATCGCTTTCTTCTTGGACGATTTTTTCTTCTTCTTCATGTCGGAGAAGTCGAGGTCTTCAGAGGCGACCGGGGCGATGGACACGCCTGCAGGGGTGGACGTGCCAGAGCCCTCTTCCCCCTGAGTTCCAGAGACGATTTGATTCAGACATGCAAGGACTGCGAGTCATGCAGGACGTACGAGATCCATGGGGATGTCCTTCTTCTTCTTTTTCTTCTTGAGGCCCTCGGGAAACATGGACTTGAACTCATCGTCCTGCTTCTGATCGTCTGCACCGGCATCACCGCCCTCGGAGGTCTGGTTGCGCTTCATCTGCTCATACACGGTCGTGGGCCCGAGGTCTACTGCATCGCCATTGGTTGTCGTGCTCTCGATCGTGATCGGCGCTGGGGTGGTGGGGTCTGCCTCTGGTCCGAGCGGATCCTCGGTGAACGCGACGGTCTTTTTCTTGCGCTTTTTCAGGGAGGGGTCAAACAAAGGCTCTTCTGACGCCATTTTATGGTCTTTTGCGCGCCGTCGTCGTCGTCGATGTCGATGAGGAGAGTGTGCTGCTCGCTATCAGGCCTTTGCCGATGATTTGAGTCGGCGCACGAATATCGGCAGGCGTGTTTGAACTCCGCTGGGCAGTGGCCGACGTTTTCCGAGGTCGCATTATATTTTGCAAGTCACTAGTGGACATGTTCGCCAGGCAGCCCATCGCCCGTCTCGCCGCCCAGCAGGTTCACCGTAGCGGTGCTGCCCCTCAAAATGCCCGCAACATGGCCACCCTTCGAGAAATCGAGTTGCGGCTCAAGTCGGTCAGAAACATTGAGAAAATCACCAAAGTAAGTTCCCCACCCGTTGTCGCCCCCAGCTGTGGGTGCTGAGTCGTTGTTCTGGTGTAGTCAATGAAGATGATTGCCTCTACCAAACTCGCCAAGGCGCAGCGCGCTATGAACGCAGGCAAAGAATACGGTATTGCCAACTCCGGTGAGTCCCGTTCACCTCATCCGTACCGTTTGTCTCCTAACGCCGAGACCCAGAAATCTTTGACCACGCACCTTCCGAGACGCCTGCGAAGCGCAAACTCTTCATTGTCGTCTCCTCCGACAAGGGTCTCTGCGGTGGTATCCACTCCTCCGTCTCGAAAGCAACCCGTCGCGTCATCGCAGACACGCAGAACCCTGTCGATACTGACTCGCCAATCATGGTCATCGGCGACAAGTCCAAGGCCCAGCTCTCCCGTGTCCTCAGCAAGAACCTCGCCCTCACTTTCAACCAAATTGGACGCGACATACCCACATTTGCGGATGCTGCCGGCGTTGCGGATTTGATCGCTAAGAGCGGCGCCGAGTACGATTCCATCGTTATCGTGTACAACAAATTTGTTTCGGCCATCTCGTACGAGGCTGGCATCGTCGAGGTCGCCAATGAGAACACGTTCAAGGAGTCGCGTAGGTTCTTCGTTGATGCGTGCAGTGCGGATTACGCTCATGCACGTTTTTTGTAGCCGGTTTCCGTGCATATGAGATGGAGGACGACGTAACAAAGGACCTTGCAGAGTTCTCACTAGCAAACGCCATCTATGCTGCTCTCGTCGAAGCACACGCGTGTGAGCAGAGTGCTCGGTACGTACACGCCCGACCCGACGCGATTTGGCTTGACGTTTCTTATATGTCAACAGTCGTAACGCCATGGACAATGCATCAAAGAACGCAAAGGATATGATTTCCAACCTTACGATGCAGTACAACCGTGGTCGTCAAGCCTCCATCACGAACGAGTTAGTCGACATCATCACTGGTACGTTGGATATGTTTTTGACAGCGGTGAACTTGTGATTGAACTCTTTCCGACAGGTGCAAGTGCTCTGTGAGATTATTGCTTACTCGGCTGCATATGTTATTCTTTGTTGCCCGCCACCGTTATAGAGAAAATACATCATTCATTCCATCCTTTCTTGAGACGAATGCGAGCGTGATCACATTGAGAAGAATCAGTCGATATGGTTCAGGGGGAAGCAATGGGCGCCACATTGCCATCCCCTCGTACCTTTGAGGCAATTGCGCGGAA
Source organism: Leccinum uliginosum (assembly GCA_038091455.1). Lineage (NCBI taxonomy): Eukaryota > Fungi > Basidiomycota > Agaricomycetes > Boletales > Boletaceae > Leccinum > Leccinum uliginosum. Next base: position 14,646 of record JBBPOM010000412.1, read on the forward strand.
CTTTGCCGCTGAAAAGGTGTCCTGAGGAAAAGGTGCATATGGGGGTCATGCATCATGTAAAGACATGTAGGGTACATGTAGTTTTGTATCATCTCTCAAACATCGTGAGACAGATAATGCAATCAGAACTGGGTTGTTGTCAGAACGACGGCGATCAAAACATCAAACGTAGAGGGTTACTTACACGGAGTGGTTGGAAGAACCATTTGTTTTTGCCGCTCTGGTACCGCTCCTCAAGCAGCTTCTTGATGTTCTTGCGGGCATCCTCTCGTTGCGTAGGCTCCTTGAAAGTCTCTGCTGCGACCGTTCCCTTTAGACTCTCCAACTCCAAAGCGTAACGCGTAGGGAACAGATGCGAATAGTTGATAGTCTTCACGGAAGACGAAATTCAGTCACTACATGGGCGAACGGTGGGCTAGAAAAGTGAATTGACCTTGATGAAAGGCTTTACTCTGCTCCTCCGTTGCACCTTCTTGGTGCCCATGCGGCGAGTGACTTTTCGTGGGTAACGCTCGATGCCTGCAACGATCGCGTGGGGGTAGCGACGTTCCTTGGTTCCCTCGTCCAGTTGCTTGATGACGACGACCTTCTTGCCTGCCTGGCGGCCCTGCAAGACGATGGCGACCTGGATGTATGCAGGTCAGTGCCTCTGCGATCGTCCCAGAGAAATCATTACTTTTCCTGGCTTGTAGACTAGACCACGTTAAGTCAGTATGAAGCTATGGTGACATGGGAGAACGAGAACGCACCTTTGGGCATCTTGACGTCGGCACGGGCGAGGTAAAAGTATTTGTGACTTGGCTCGTCAGTTGGGGTGTTTGCGCTGAGCCTCTCTCAGCCACCCGGCAATCTCCGTGTGTACTGGACAGTTGCACAGATTAAGGTTTCAGTTGTTCACGGTGGTAGTGGCGGTGCAGAAATATTTGGTTCTGCAAATAGCTTTGGTAATATATGGGCGTTCTCTGTTGGCGGTTTCTACGATGGCGCGTCCGTTCGGTCATCCATCCATAACTTCTGATAGGTCCCATCGATGAACATATTCCAGGCACTGATTATGTAGTACCAAGAATACTTGACGTCAAGACGCAACGGCGGGGCACGAAATTGCTTCCAGTGGCTCTGGTACACTCTATAAATAAAACGGCCATGCCCAATTGATCGAATGGGTGATCCATTCGCACGACGGGGTCCTCTTTCCGTATTGGCATGACTTGCGATCGGGCGTTGACCCCGGCGAGGTTCTGCAGGGTTCTGCCCCACTTCATGTCGACTTGGCCGCATCAGCCCTCACGATCACCGGCAATCTTGTGTTCACACCACATATTTATCCTGACGACGGAGAGGGGAGGCGGAAAACATCTATTTCCAGGCGGCGGCTCTAGACAATTGCGTATGAAGTGTGCGATAAATTTATTTTTATTTTACTCACACATCAGCCCACACTACATATTATTGTTTCTACCGCCCTATTTGACAATAGGCCGTAACTATCGGCCTTATTATCATCGCAGCAGTGTCCGTTCCCAAGCAAAGGATGCGCCAACGGAGGCTGTCAGGAACGTAGAACCCTCATCATGGAACCATTATTGAACTGCCGGTCAATCTGCGCGCCGCAACATTGTGATATGTATATATTTTACCCGCCATTAAACTCGGGCAACCTGGTTTCAGATTGGTGTTACAAAGCAAGGTCGAGTGCTCGTCCACTCGTTGGTCACGGCATCTCCGAAGCATTACTGCCAGAAATGGTAGCAAGTACGTAGTTAGCTTCCTGTGCTCCGTTTAGGCAAGAGCCTGGAAACAAGCAAACGTCGATTTCGCGGACTTGAATCGTGCCGTAAACACTAGCCGAGAAATGAGGCCTGCCAACCGTGTCAAATTCATTGTCCAAGTATGGATATAATTCGAGTCGTCTAACAGCATACGAATAAAAAATACATCCACCTCATGGCGAGAAGCGTGCATAGTAGAAGACCCCGCGTAACAATAGGAGTTCATATTGAAAGGCTCGATTAATCGTCGGATGATTTAACGAAGTTGGGGCGGGTTCCCATGGCCGCTGCTCCACGTCGCATGATCTAAGTCCTGCCACGATCAGCGCACCAAGAACAAATCAACGTGGGCACACAGACCGTGACAGACGGCAACGCGCCACATGCGATGCCTCACAACGAAACAATATTCCTACGCAGGTTACTCATTTCAGCAGAACAAAGAATAGTTAAACCCAATGTTTAAAGTCCACATACTGCTGTAGGTATTCAGTCTTTGCAGCACTACAAGCACCAGAAAATGAAGTAAATGTGCAAGCTTCATACTGACAACAATGCCCTTTGAAAGATAAAGAAACTACTAAACCGACTTTGCAGACGGCGCGAAAAGTGCGGGAGGGTATGAAATTTTCATAACAAGCTGCAGTCAAAACACAAAGAGCGGACGATGCGAACTACGGCAATCGAAATTCTAAAATCAGAGGATGCTGACTGAAGAACAGAATCAGTAACACTATATACAACGATACCGAGTTACTCACTGGGAGAGCAGCCAATATTGACGATCCCATTGAAGCTGTTGTTCTCACAGCAGACGGGTTGTTGCGAGCTGAAAAAAAATGAAGTGAGGGAGGATGGACTTGCATGATGACAACTTACCAGTCAGCACCCTTTCCAACAATGCCCGTGCAGGACACACCAACTTGGGTGCCAAGTTCTACTATGGCGCCAACCTTACCCAAGAGTTCGTCCACAATACCGCCCGAACCAGCTGGGTGGACGGAGTTGCAACAATGGGGTGAGCCCGTGTTGCATTGTCCACCACCACCGGGGTAACCCGAGGGCCAGCTACGACGAGCAGCTGTATATTAGGATAAGCGACTAGCCTTGAGACTCATCACCGACGCGACTCACCGGCGACGGGGGTGGCACGCTTGCCAGGCGCGTTTGGGGAAAGGCCACGCGCCAAACGCTGGGCGTTGGTTTCGGCAGAGACGACGGTAACAGCAGCAATGAGAGCGAGGACGGCAGAGACCTTCATGGTGGGCAAAAGGATTGGCTGGCTGAAAGGGAGCGAGAAGTAGCTGGAAGAAAAAAACAGCGAATGGAAAGAGCGGTGTGGTGGGGGTCTGATTTATACCAGTCGGGGAAATGAAGAAGGAAGCCTGAAGGGTCGCCATCGGCAGTCGGTAATGCCCTAATGTAGGGTTAGGGGAACCAGTTCGATATCCCCGATCCGACTCGATCGTGAGCACTTCTAGGCCGTCCCCTTCCGTCCGCTCGAATTCCTGCCTCTTCGTAGGTCCGTCTCGTTTGCAGGCGACGTCGAAAGTGACACCTCCGAATCTGAAATACACATGGGCCGTGCCAAGAACGCTCCTGCAAATTGTCCTCGCGCTTGCCTCCGCTTGAAGCGCCCTGCCGTGATTGGCACCCTGATTCCCCATCTAGTGATACCGAGCCTACCTGGGGACTCGCTCTCTATCTCTACTGGCAAAGGTTCAGGTCATTCATGTACTTATCTTTGGTACCTGTGCTACATATGATCATTCGCCACCGGGAGCCATTTCACCGTTGCTTGCGGTGCCTGGTAAAGTGGTTCGTGACGTTTCTGGCATACAAAGTAGTGCCGACGGATACGTACACTTAGACAGCTCAGCGCCACTCGCCGGCTCACCCTGACCGAAAAATTCAGCTTTGACAGCTTTGTCTCGACTCGGAGTCGTTCGATGCCGGCATTCTTTCAATTCATACCGTTGAACATGCCGCTGATTTTATTAGGAAAACTTTTTTGTGTACCTGCCGCAATTTTTTGAACCTACTTAGAGTTCCCAATAATAGTTGCTGAACAAGTCACATTATGAAGTCAACCACAATAGCTCACTCCTTTGTACTAGCTCGGTACCGGAAGACCAGCGGGACTTGAGTCACTTGACCCGCCGAGTGACTGGACACTACTAGATTACTTACAATCAACCAAACAACGACAGTTTCTGTTCGGCCCGCGTTTGAATGCGGAGTCCGCCAAGCGAGATTCCTCCGCTAGCGCTCAACCCTGAATTCCGTTTTTTTGCTCAAATTTGAGTCCTGAATTATACTATTACTAACCTGGATCATGATCGGAGGAAAAGCTCACCAGTGTAGACCGGACGATTTACGACGGAAAACTATGGAAACCTGCATCAAAATTGAACAGATAACCGGTCTGTCTCCATCATTTAATTGCCAGTGACAGGTTTTCGTTTTCTTGTGCAAGTGGAACCCTGAATTTCGAATTCGAGAGTGTACTAGGGTGAAAGGAATGAAACCAACTCCAATGGGATTAGTACGAAACGCGACTTTTTGCAGAATACTGACTCCTCGGGCCCCAAGTTCAACGTTCAGCATCCACCATTTCGCACTTTATAATCAGCTCTCATGCCATGGTAGCCTTAGCGCAGTTACCGCGGTGAACGTTTGAACGTTCAACTTGAACGACGGTTCTCCGTTTGCATCCGGGTCCTCTTGGCAGCTTCTGGCATGCATGTAAGCACCTGGTACTAGTATACGGCGCTGTTTGGTCGCCTTGCATACCGATTAGCTCCGTTGAACTTACATCACCAGCACCCCTCTGCCAGTGTGCTGCTATTCTTGCAACTTCTCAGTATACTGACCTTCTCGTGGAGCTACCTAATAAGTATGTTCAGAATGCAACGTCATCTCATGACCCCCTTCAAGTTGCTGCCCATCTACAACCTGCGAGCCATCCCCAGTTTGCTGTAAGTTTGAGGTTTCGTACGTAGGCTTGATTTCTGTGAATGGTGACCATATTTACGGCGGCCTGGGCCTAGGCTAGGAGACTTCGGTACACCGGTAGTTGGTCCGGGACATGTAGGGGAAGCAGAGATAAGAGATAAGTACATATGTACTAGCTTCGACCCCAAACAGTAACAGAATCTCCCTCAAGAAGTCCGCATTTACGCTTGCTGTTGATTCCTGGCTCTCCATCCTTCCTTGGGGACTTTGGGGGCCTTTCAGCATTGAATATCTTTTTAGTTTGAACCAAGTATTTGTTGGGCGGAAGAAGCAGGAAACCTCGGGCAATGGTGGTATGAATCCGAGTAATGATTATGACCAAGCTCCTATTCACCACGCAATGGGTAAAAGCAACTACATGCCCATTGAAAATATCAAAATGAGCGTCTTATCAACAATAAATGGAGTGATACGATCGCTCCGGAATGATAACTCGAACCAGAGATATTGCGGGATTCGGAGACCTAAGCTAGACGGATGATGTTGAACATACCTACCAAGCCTAGGAGTTTCCTCTTGCGAACAACGCTCGGAATCCGCGCAGCACGTTGGTGGGATTAGTGACTTACACAAGAATGCAACTGATCACTTGAAGTTGCGGGCGACAATGAACTGCACCTCGTGAAGTGAGATAAATGATAGTAGGATCGTTCTGCATGTCCTCTCTGAGAATAGTTCTGAGTATAAGTACCTCGAATCAGGCCGCCGCCGTCTTTCTGTAGTGCAGTATTATTGTATTACAAGGCCATTCATGCGAATCGAACCAACCATAATTAATGTTGATTATACGCTGATATGATGGCAACGCCAAACTTGGCAACAACGTGCGTACGGTCAGAGCGCATGATGCTGCAACACTGCCTCACTAGCTCGTGTCTGGCCTACTCTCCAGTGGGAGTGATGGGTCCGTGAAGCTGTAATTACACTTCACGCAGACGAAAAACAGAATCATACGCGTTTCCTTCCGTTTTGATTGATCTTGGTAGAGCACCGCACTGGAATGAGCGCGTAAATGACACAGTCAAAAAAATGGAAGCATGAATCACGGACTCCTCGTGGCCGCAACGCGGACATGGGATGTTTGAGTGGGCCTAACAGGGAGCGAAAGATGAGCTGACCGCATTATGGGCGTGAGCACTGATCAGAAGAAAACGAACCAGCGTTGGATCCAAACCCAGGTCGTTCGTCACGCCCACTTGCTCCCTGTCGCGTACATATTTAGCTTGTATACGTAACACATGGCAGTCATCGCGCCGCCGCCAGCTCCACACATGCTTTGTAGATAGGCTCGCGGGGAGGGTGGCCACGATCGAAACTTACTTTGTGACAGTCAATAAATCATTCCTATACACGCATTTGTTATCACTGATTTCGAAGTGCTCGCATATCCGGCAAGCGTAAACCATGATGCGCCGTTGTGGATCGGCTTTTGGGTAGAGAAGATTGTTGCATTCCGAACAAAAGTGCAGGGAAGCCTGATGATGTTTAAACGGGTTGGTCACCGTCAACAGAGTTGGACGAACAAACCATCTGGTCGATTGTGACAAGTTGTTTTTTAAACTCCGCCACGAGAGGCCCTCGACCCAACCACGTTCAAGGTGAACCGACGTGCAGGATGACCACAACTCGGTCCTTTCAATTGGCGTACACCAGTCTCTGGCTGATTCGCACATGGTTCGCACTCTTTGGAACAGGGTACATACACCCTGACGAACACATGCAAAACGGAGAAATCACAGTTGGTACCCTCCCTTTTTGGTCTGAATAGCAACACCATCATTGATGTGAGCGAGTAAGGTAACATCCTCGGCGTTTATTCTGTGACCACTTGGGAATGGCACCCAGACATGCCAGTCAGATCCTTTCTCCCTACCTTCGCAACCACGGGGTTACCCTTGCTCGCTTTGAGGTTACTTTTCGGATGTGAGGGAATCTCTTACCTCTCAATGTGTACGAGCAGATCTGACACCAGGTGAAGCCAAGCGGGTGGCTTTAATGATACACCCCTTGCATGTGTTTCGAATTCAGCGTCTGGCATTTCTGTGCTTGTCCGGCATCCTCGGTAAAATATTTTCCCCTTGTGGAGTGACTACTAAAGAAGCGTAGATTACAGCATCTCGAACCTCGTCTCATCACCCGCTCCTCGCCGTTTAAGCCTATTTTTACTGGCCTCATCCTACGTGATGTGTACCTTCCAAGTTCGACCGTTCTCAAATTCGCTCGAATCAGTACTGCTTGCACTTTGCCTTGTACTATTTCGTCGGATTGTGAATGAAGCGGATGGTCGTAAGGTAGGCGGTAAGGATGCGGGTGACCTGAATGCTCATCCTACCAATACTCTGAATCGCGATCTTCACTTCCTTGCAGTCCTCGCTGTCATCGGCACCTTTACACGACCAACCTTTGTTGTATTTGCCCTCCCGATTGCCTACCAAACACTCTGGCTTTCCTTCCGGCTAGTGGGCTCCTCTGTCCGCGTAATCCGCTTGTTGCTCCCGCCGTCTTGCACGGCTGTGCTGGTAGCCTCCGTATTGATCGCGTCCGATACATTCTATTTCTGTGGCGACTTTTCCAAGCTAGTCATCACTCCCTACAATTTTGTCAAGTACAATCTTTCGACCGAGAACCTCGCTGACCATGGCATACACCCGAGGTGGTTGCATGTCGGTGTTAATTTACCCTTGCTGCTTGGGCCGCTTCTCGTATGGTTTAGCTGGCGCTGTTTTTGCGAATATGCGTCCACGCGTCGGATTCAGAGAGTGCATTCCGGCACAGATATCCAAAGACAAAGTCTGTTTCCTTATTCTCAATCACCCTCTCTATTCACTGTTGTCATAGCTCTGATTCAGATCATTGTACTGTCGTTACTGATTTTATCAGTTCAACCCCACCAGGAACCCAGGTTTCTAACTCCGCTGATCCTGCCCATTATCGTGCTGGCAGCCACCGGGAAATTACCTCGACCAGGAAAATTCTTCTGGGTGAGTCATTCAATCTGGCGCAGTCCAAGCCGCTGTGATCGACGATAGCATATCAGGTGACTTGGATTGTATTCAACATGGCACTTTCTGTAGTGTTTGGGCTTCTACATCAGGGAGGGGTCGTACCTTCCCTCCTGTTCCTACATTCTACTTTGAGAAACATCACTGCCGATTCCAGCAGCCATATCATCTATTGGAAGACGTATATCCCTCCTTGGCACTTACTCGGGGTGTCTCGCAATGGTATGTGTGAGCCTGCTGCGTGGCGTCAGGACACTCAATTCCGAGCAGATGCCATCCCTGGAAACATATCACTCACTGACCTTTCGGGCGCTTCACAGGATGAGTTAATGTCCGCTTTGTCTGTCTCGTCCTCCAACGTGACACATCTCGTGACCCCAGTGTCGATGTACTTGACGTTACCCAAGAGCATCTCGTCATATATCACCTTGGAGAGGCAGATTTTCCCACACCTTGATTTAGACCATGTTCCCGAAAGTATTCAGGCAGGGGGATATGAGGGGCTGAGCCTCGGTGTCTATACCGTCCAACTGAAGGCTGATGTCGACAGATTGGCAAAGGAGGAAACATTATAATGTACGCTACTCCCCTTTTTTGTGACTTGCATCTAGGACGTTGGCCTCGAGCGCCAAGTTATCATAATCGCTGATCGGCGCTGTGTGGCACGAACCAGGCAGAGGGATTGGCATAGTGTCTTCGATTGATCCCGCGTAACACTCCGACCTTCTTCGGTTACAGCGATCCGCTGTAGCAAGACGCCGAGCCTCATGATCACCATCAAGCTGCCCTAATCCACCCTGTGCCTTTCTGTAACATCTCTGTTCACTAACAGGGCGGTCAGGCTAGTCTGCGATGTCCGTTTTCGTGGGTGAAGCATTAATGTGGTAAGATCGAATATTAAGCAGTAATGGTCTGCACAGATGGCCCTTGCTTGGATGTTCCTTCATATTTGCTCCTTTCCCCTTTCCGTGTGGGCTGTACTGTTGGCCCAGACGAAAATGGTCAGTTGGGTAATGCTTTTACATCATACTTTGATGGCAACGAAGCAAGAAACTTTGTCTGACCGTTATCACTGCACATTCCATCTCACCCCTTTCTTACAGGGGGTTGGCGGCTTGAAGTGCTGGAGGCGAGCCCAGCTGTATAAAAGGCGAGTTCGGAAGCCCAATTCCCTCACCATCCATAAACACCAGCTCTCTCTAGTAAATCCTAACAAACCAACCCGCTTCAATATGTACATCCGTCCCTCTACTGCTTTTCTCTCTTTCATTGCCCTCGCTGGCGCTGTCGCCGCTGCCCCGAACGGTGGCAGTTCCCAGTGCGACACGGGCTCCATTCAGTGTTGCAACTCGGTCCAATCCGTAAGACAATCGTCACCGACACCAGTACTTGACGATGCTGAGCCGTGTATCTTTTTATTCTTTCATAGCCTACTTCCGGGCTCGTCACGCTCCTCGCTGGGTTGCTGGGGATCAATTTATCTGGTATCACCGCCGATGTCGGGCTTACCTGCTCCCCGATCATTGGTGTCGGCGGCAGCTGCAGTGCGCAGCCTGTCTGCTGCACTGGAAATTCATTCGTGAGTCCATGGCACCCTTCTCATGTGCATCCTCTTCATACACCTATATGGTCATTCAGAACGGTCTCCTTGTCATCGGTTGCTCTCCCATCAGTTTGTAATTAAGAATAGGAACTGGGCTGTCTCGGTTAAGCTTGTGATGTTGATCGTGGCTTTTGTATGGTTTTATGTTTGTACTGTGTTATATGAAGTCTGTTTTCTGCATTGCATAGAGTTGAACTCCCTCGACGCGAGCCTTGGCGACGGAGATTACTTGTCGTAAGGATCTCCCTGTGATAGTTCTCGCCGTCCGATCTTGATACATCAGACGACGATGTCTTCCAGTTTGGAGTCAACAGGGGCAGACCAGTGCGAAATTAATCGAGACATCAAACCCTGTTGCGCGCTCCGAGTCATAATGAACGATGAATTGTCTTCATGCCTGGGAAGGCCCCCTGTGTGTTGTTGTCCTGGATAACTACTTTGGTAGGTGATCGGTGAACATGAAGATGTGATGATTCACCCTCTCCAAGCATGAAGTTGCCGAGGTCACCAAGCTTGATCATGCGGCACACCTCCGAAGACTGTTGTGACAGTTCAACATTCAAGTTTGTGAATACTGCTGATCTTCATGAATTAATGACCCCAAGGAGGCTTTGATCAAGGGACTTGAAGTTGGAAGGCACACTGTGGCAGTGTGATTTTCGAATGTAGCTATCTACATCAATGATCGAAGGCCAGCCGCCAGTGCGGTTCCTAGGTATTTCAAGTTGGATAAGGAAAATAAAATATCTTTTTCGTGCCCTTTCATTTTGTTACAAGGTACATATGCATTCATCCTGCTTCTTCAAGTTGCCCGTGACCTTACTACTTTCTACTAAGACTACAGACATGTGCCATCATGCCGTGCTTGCCACTTTTTGAGCTCAGCGGGGATCTTCTTCATCATGCTCAGCTTCCGATCGCGACAACTCCTCAGAATATTTGGATCAAATACATCAACATCTCTGAGACCCGGGAGGCTACCATCATACTACAATATAGATTTTTCCCGCTCCTGGTGAACGAGCTCCGTTCGCTCTCAAATTAGGTCGCAAACCCTGAGGTTTCAGTGAACCATGGAATAATCATGCCACAGTCACTGCCAGTGAGTCAGGTCCTGACAGCTCACACAGCCCCTCTGCGCGAAGAACATCTTTCCTGTTATACTGTCAAACGGATGGGTAAGTCACGGTTGACGGGTTGGCAAGCCATCCGGAAACCAGGGGGGAATGTCGATGCGTAGCCGGATCGCTACTTGAGGTGTCCCTGCAACGGTTCTTGGTGTCCGATCGGATGATCTTCATGGAGAAATGACAGTACTGGCTGTTGGAATGGGATGACGGGTCCCGGAAATCTGGCGCAGTTACTAGTGACTAGTATGAGAGATCACCGACGACGATTCACTAGCACCGTGTCTGTCCATGTCAGGCTCGATGGCCTTCGGGGCCACCTGCCTAGTTTGGCTCTGAGCGATCTGATCGACTCCTCCGACTACTAACTCCGTTACCGCCTCTTTGAAATTGGGCCTCAGGACTGACAGCGTCTGCCGTTACCTGGCTTAAAGGGACACTCAGAGGCCTGGGCCTCCGAGGCAAGGTTGTCTAAATCAAGCTAGAGTTTACGCCGCAATTCAACTTACACAGGTTCCTTAGCTAGATGCTATGATGCGCTGGCGCGACGGAACAACCTTGCTTATTTCCGCGGCCGATCACTGTCAGACTTTGCTTAGACAAACTAGTCCACGTTTCTCTGTATTTCAAAGTAACCTAATTTGCTATATTGGTATCGGGACTCGACGTAAAAAGGCTAACAGCTAGACAGCACGTTCACTACTTTGTCAAGGATGGTTTCCCAGCACGCCTTTCGTTGTTTATCCATCGAATCTTGTCATCTGTCATGTTTGAAATGATGTAACTGAACACTTTTTGAAGTAGCTCATCTCTGAACTAGATTGTGAACCGGTTCGACAGCTCGAATCACTGGCATTGCTATACTATGCCATTGACGATCCACGTTATCCGGTGCCAGATCATGCCCTTGGCGTGTGAGTGATGATCCTGTCCCGTCCTTGGGCAAGCCGCCGGCTCTGAAAGCGAAACGTCTCCCCCTGTATTTGAGGTTTTCGCGAGAAAGTGTACATGTGTCCCTGGAAGGCAGTTGAACGTGATCAGACGAATTTGAAGTAACGAAGTAAAGTGTATGTAGTGCGAACGTTTCGCTTCGCCCCAAGGACTCAGATCTGACTCGCCTGGATCACGAATCGGGCGAGATAAAATATAGATACCATGTAGTGCACTATCAGCCATAGATATTGACGATCCCGCACGCGGAAGTGATGAAAACAATACCTCCAGAAACAACTGCACATTTCGTTCAAGCTTTGTGGTAGGAAACAACAATCAGAGGCTAGGGTCTGATCGCTAGGTACATCAACTGCTTCACCCAGGCACGAACGCTCGTGGGCAAGGGGATGTGCACTTAATTGTAGTGCTTCACGACGATACCCCCAATAACTTCTTCCTCGGTATTCTTCTCTAACCCTTTCTTCAGCGCCACACGCCCATACGAGACGGTCCTTTCCTTCCTCCATGCTTCGGAAAGTGGTGCTTCCTCTTCAGGACACAGTCGCTCGATGCCCACACGCTGTAGCACCGGGCTGTGCACGAGAGGAGCGAGTGGCACGTCGTCATCAGGCATGGCGAAGTAGTATGCACCGAGTCTATCATAGGCACTTTGGTCAGGGGGTGGTTGAATGACGCGATGGATGGTGGGTTTGTAGAATCCACCAGTGAAAAATTCGATCATGTCCCCGGTGTTGATGACCTGTTGTATTGTATGTGAGATATCACGATGCCATGGGAAGGGGGTGAGGACGCACCAACGCATTCTCGATATGCCGGACCCAGCGCCATTTGCCATCTGGGGAAAGGATCTGTAGGCCACCCACAGGTTGGCTCCAGAGAATAGTTATGCTACCAATGTCTGGGGAGATACAGATTTTAATGCGTTTTTTTTTCAATGCTGCCAATACATCATACCTGTGTGACCCTTGAGCCAAACGTTCTTTGACAATTCTTCCTCGTCCTCCGAGCGCCTGTAACTGGCGAGACCAAATAGCGTTAGAACGAGATGAGATGAAGGGGAGCATATGTACGTACTATTTCATGAATCTGACTATACTATAATGAGTTACTGAGCTCTGAGTGAACACCGAGAAGGACAGACCTGATGTTTCACCGTTTCTATGGAAATTATGTTTCTGCACCAGCGTTTCTTCGGGCAGCTCGAGACTGAGTGCGATGAGCCTGGGGGGATCATGTAGAGACCAAACTGATCTGGAGTCATGATTATGATTTACCTGAGGATGGTATGGAGAATGTTGAAGTGGTTGTGGCGAGCGAAAGCATCGAGTTCAGGCAAGAAGGGCCGAAGGGCCTCGGGATGAGGACGTTTAGTGACGTCACGATTGACTTGTTCTGCCCTCAGCGACCCAGTGTCAAAGGGTATGCGAGACGAAATACGCACTCGCGTAGTGTACGATCTGGTCAAAGA
>JBBPOM010000413.1:0-27559 GCA_038091455.1 Leccinum uliginosum
AAGCCTGTGTGGCGGTAAGTGACATCACGGGTCACACACTGTCACGCATTATCGTCTTGCATATCCGTGGTAATGCATCGGGATTTGCCGGGTCCCGACTCTATGCATTATGAGCATTTCAACTGTAGTTTTTGTCACACTGGCCTGCGGTTATGGGGTCCCGTCACACTCACACACTGGCACGCCACCCGCCCGCCGCATCTCAATTAATTGTATGGAATGCGGGAAGTCCGTGCTCGAAAAAAGAAGTATGAAGCGATATATGACATCGATGGTAGGCATTTTCCACATGGGGGTTCTCCTCTTGAAGTGCGGCCGTTGATACTTCTTTTTTCGAGCACGGACGTCCCGCATTCCATACAATTGTGATCGAATCTTGATCGAATCCCGATCAGCATGTACTATTGCGTGATCCTCTAGTTAAATTTGGTGATACAGTAGTCATGCGTGGTGGTCCCCCAAGGTTTCTGCGGGTCCTACTGTGGTAACAGGTGTGCTTCGCACACCTCTAGATCTTGAGATCAGCTACACACATACTTAAAGTCCAGCCAAGGTTGGGTTACAGAAGACCCTTCTTCGCCAGGACTCATGCGCTCCCCCAGTCTCTTTTTGTCTAACTCACCGTTATGCTCTGAACAACTGAAGCAGCAGGCCGACGAGCTTCGGTGCAAGATTGTCAGGATGAACAGTAGCACCCAGTTTGCTGTGGCGGCATCTGAGCTTGCCGAATTTCGTCATTCGACAGCTAAACTCACCGATGATACTGATGATGGTACACTTTCCGACATATTTCGGCAAACGGTCCATCTCACCACCTATGATTCGTATGCGCCCTTCACATCGCGGCTTTTGGACAGACCATGCAAAGCGAGTGCTTTAGCCAACTTGCTCGCTCCTGGACTACCAGATTATATCGCAGGATCCAGCTCGACGTCCGGTGGTCTTTCAAAAATATTTCCCGGCTACAATTTCTTTGACAAATTGAGATCTCCGGATTCTCCACGGACACCTAATCCTCTCCATAATCGCACCACACTGGACATGTGGTACCTCTGGTGCGACCGAATGGATGTTGAGGACGAAGACCATTGCTCCACCAGGCCAATCTACCACACCCTTGGATCAGCCATGCTTCGGAGGATAAAGTTGAAATTGGACCCTGAAGAAGACGAAAAAAAGATGGGAACATTCAGTATGAAGCGAATTATCCAACCTTTGTTGTTTGCTGACATGTCACCTTTCTAGTACTCGATCACGCTGCACCATATGCCGCCGGGTTTATAAACAGATGGCGATCCTTCCTCCTCATACATGCGCTGTTTGCAGTTGCCAGCAGATCCCTTGAGACCATGACCACTGTGTTCATCGACACGTTCGTGGAGATGATGCATTATCTTGATGCGGAATTCGACATAGTGGTGGACTGCATCGAAAACGGTACCATTCCGCATCTGGAGGGTATAGAAGAAGTTCGGCATTACCTTGAGGTTCGTTCAAAATCATTGAAAGGATACCAGGAACTGATTGACGAGTAGCCAAATCTTTCCCCAGACCCGCAGCGTGCGGCAGAGATGCGCACTCTCGGTCGTCCATCTTCCCGTCCAGGTTGGTGCGGTCACGTTTGGCCAAGCTTGCGTTCAATCCAAGGTGCTGCCAGTGGTTCATTCGCATCATCAGTTCCATTGGTATGTCTATGATCCGCATACTTATCGCTTCCGCCCTCACAATTACCGTGGAGGCTCAATGGTATCTTGGTCCCAACACGAATATATGTTCTGGTTACTACGCGTGCACTGAGGCTTCAGTGATCGGGTTGCCTTACAGTCCGCGGGAGTTGAACCTGTTTAAGCTTACAAACGAGATCATCATCGAATTTTTGGATATCAGAAAGAGCGGCGACTCGATCAGCGCGCTCGCCCAATTGGTGGGTAATATAACACATGAGACTGAGCGACTCACTGAGCTGCATCGTAGTGGGAGGTCGAGGTAGGGGGGAAATACGAACCTGTGTTAACAACCCAGGGTGGCTTGTGGCGGTATCGTCTCGGAGATGTGGTTGAGATCGCCGGGTTTGACCCAACAGATGGCGTTCCCGTCGTCCGATTCGTCGAGCGCCGCAAGTGAATATCTGTACATGTTCAGCATGCGTACGCTGACCACCCCATTAACAGCGTGATCATTCGATTTCCAGATTTCATGATAACTGAAAAGGAGCTGAGGGCTGTCATGTCATCCATTCCCGAAAAAAGGTTCACGAATGTCGTTGATTGGACCGCGGCAGTCTATAACCAACGGTCCCCCGCCACGATTGGGTTCTTCGTCGAGCTTTCCAATAATCACGGTATGACTTCTCGGTGTGCATCGTCTCGTGTGTCTCGCTCACGAACACGCATTGGGATGCAGTCTCTGACCTTCCGCTCAATGTCCCGGATCACGTTCTTGGCGCGCTGTCGCAAGCAAACGACAACGTAGATTGGGCGTTCGCACACGGGTCGTTCGGCAAACCGATCATCTGGCTAGTCCGATCTGGAACGTTTAGCGAATTCCGTCAATTGAGACTGGACGAGAACGGCAACAACCTCTGCCTCGGACAGGTGAAAGTGCCTGTCGTCTTGCCGAAGGTTTCCTACGTAGCGTGGTTTTTGAGTCGAGTCGTGCGCGAGTTGTGAGCGCTTGAGCCTCAACTCGGGCACCTGAGCGCGTTTCTAACTTTCTTGCGCTTCGTCTGTGTTGTTGGTGTTCCTGACTGGCCACGTGCCAGATACTGTGCCAGTGATACAAACCATTGTAAATTTTATCGTGAGCCAAATCGTCACAGTAGGACTTAGCGGACGGACAAACTTGTGAATGAATTCTGCGTCCAAGTTGCATTGGCACTGGCAGAGGCTCGGAAAAGCAGGAAGGATTTTCCCTGGTCAGTTGCTGTTCCCACGGTATCGAGTTGGAGAGTTTCTAACCTTGTCTAGCTGCGACGCGGCGTTGATGCCAATGCATCCCACAAAATCTCTTCCCCTTAATCCGCCATCATGCTCTGAACAGCTGAGGCAAAACACCAACGAGATTCTGTGCAGGATAATCAGGGCGAACTATAACACCCAGTTTGCCCAGGCTGCATCCGCGCTTGCTGACTTTCGTCCCACGGCCGCTAACCTCATCGATGGGACAGATAAAGATACTCAGCTTTCTGACGCGTTCCGTAACACAGTTTGTTTTACGACCTACGACGCATATGCACCGTTTATTTCAAGGTTCTTCGAAAGACCCTGCAGAGAAAGTGCCATAGTCAACTTGCTTGCCCCTGGACTACCAGATTATATCATAGAGTCCAGCTCGACTTCTGGTGGCACCCCGAAAGTCATCCCAAAATACAACTGCAAATCCAGAATTATACCAGGTGCTGGTTCGAGTGCCCTCTCGGAGACGGTTCGGAGGCGCACTACAGCACACGTATGGTATCTCTGGAATGATCCGATCGATGTTGAAGATGAAGAAAACTGTCTTGTCAAGAAACTCTACCTATCATCTGGCTCGGCCCTGAGTCGGAGGACAGCGTTGAATCTCGATCCTGAAAAGGATAAGGAAAAGATGGGAACATTCAGTATGATCCAAATCCGCTACTAAAGTTCATCTCCATACTAAGCTGACTCGTGAACTTCCCAGTACTCGACCACACAGCACCCTATGCTACTGGGTTTATCAGAAAATGGCGGCCTTTCCTCATGATACATGGATTGTTCGCAATGAGTAGCAGGTCCCTCGAATCGATGTCCATGGGATTCATCAGCACATTTGTGGAAATGATGCACCATATTGATGCGGAGTTTGACGTATTGTTGGACTGCATCACAAAGGGTACGATTCCGGATCTGGACGGGATAGAGGAAATTCGGCATCACCTGGAGGTCTGTTCAGCCCATTGGGTGTGTGCTGGGTTCTGAATCGTGACCAGCACAATCTTTCGTCGGACCCCGAGCGCGCGGCGGAACTGCGCAGCCTTGGTCGTCCATCTGGTCGTCCAGGTTGGTGCAATCGCGCTTGGCCGAACTTGTGCTCTATCAGCAGCATCGCTAGCGGTCCCTTCGCATCATCTTTGCCGCTGGTGAGTCACCGCCCAGGTATCTTGTTCAACTCTTCTCATCATTCATGTGTAGGCTCAGTGGTACCTTGGTCACAACACGGTTATACGTTCTGGAGCCTATGCGTCCACAGAGTCCTCATTGATCGGATTACCTTGCAATCCACTCGAACCGGACTTGTTCAAGCTGAGTGGCAAAAACATCATCGAATTTTTGGACTGCAACAAGAACGACTCGATCAATGCCCTTGTACAACTCGTGAGTAGTACTTTTCGTCAGGTGAGGTTGCTCGCTGAGCGGCATCGTAGTGGGAAGTTGAAGTTGGGAAACGATACGAAATCGTGGCAACGACACCGGACGGTCTCTGGCGGTATCGTCACGCAGATGTGATCGAGATCGCCGGATTTGACCCAGTAGATGGTGTTCCCATCATCAAATTCGTCGAGCGCCGCAAGTGAGCATCCACACACACACCTCATATAGGTCTCCTGACCAGCCCCGTCGATAGCGTCATCATACGTTTCCCCGATTTCATGGTCACTGAAAAAGAGCTGAGGACCGCCATGTCGACTGTGCCTGAAAATTTGCTCACAGCTATCGTCGATTGGACCGTGGCGATCGACAGACGACGGGCCCCTGCCACGATTGAATTCTTTGTCGAAATTGCTCATGGCGAGGGTGCGTCTTTTCAGGTATCCGCTCTCTTGCGCCGTGTCTCGCTCACGGAGTACGTATTGCCCTCCAGTCTCCGATCTCCTCCTCGGTGCTCCAGATCGTATTCTTGATACGTTGTCACAATCGAACGCTTGTATACGTTGGGCATTCGACCACCAGTCGTTCGGCAAACCGATCATCCGGCTCGTCAGGTCCGGGACATTTAGTGATTTTCGTCAGCTGAAACTCGACGAGGGCAGCAGTAACGTCGGGCAGGTCAAAGTGCCTGTCGTGCTGCCCAAGGCTGCGTACGTGACATGGTTTTCCAACCAGGTCATCTACGAGTTATGAGGCCCGTGGTGCTTGCGATTTATATACCAGCACACGTGCAGGAGGAACTTTACTAAGTTGGTTTAGAAAACCATGCTAAATCTAGCTCAGGCCATTCGCACAGAGAAGTGTCGTCGAACTGGGGAAACTACATGTATATCATGATAGAATGTACAAGGGGACATACCAACGGAATAGCGCTATGCCAATGAACCAGTGTGTAACGAGCAATTATGCGAAGCTTGCGATCGTGCACTTTAAGATCATCCCCGAAATGTTTCACGATCACTGGACGATCTTCGATACTACCAGCACTCGTGCTCCCAGTCCGGGAGAGAAGCGTCCCGGACAATCAGTCAGTTGTCAGCAGCAAACTGGATATACCAGCGAACGGTGTCCTCTGGGTGTATATGAGTCGTTCCAGTCTAGCTTGCAAGCTAAACACTTTCTACTTTGCTTTCATGGCAGCCGGTGGATGCCCAGCACACGATAAGCCGACAATCAAAACTTGAAACAACCACAAGAGGTACACATGAAGACCAGAAACGCTTGGAGCACAAGGTAGGGTAAAAGAATACATATACTGCCGATGACAGCAGAAACAGGGACAGCAAAAACCAACCCCCGTAGGTCACAATGCAACAAGTAAATTTAAGATATATATCACTGTCGTCCGCCCAAACAAGACATGCAACGACTTATTCCTCGGTCATCGCCCTCAATATTTCCGTCGGAATCCGAGGCTTAAAGTGGAGACCGATAGGATTAGGATTGCGCACAATGTCGCCTACGAACCCCAAGTCGTCGACCGGCTTAGACTCGTCCACGGTGATGTTGAACGCCCAGAGCACAAAGGCCATGCTGATATAGATTGATCTGTAAAGATGTTGCTCCGTCAGTTATTGTCTTGCAACGCTGTCTCATATATACTTGAAAAGTTGAATAGACTTGCCTATTGGCAACGTGCTGGCCCGGACACACCCTAGATGATATGGTCAGCAATGCCATTGGGTGAGCATCAGAATTTAAAAAAGCCTCACCGTCTACCAAAACCAAAGTATGGAAACTTGACGTCGTCTTTCACTTTCCCATCTGGTGTCAACCACCGCGTCAAGTCAAATTTGTCTGGGTCCGGAAAAACCTCTGGATCGCGCGAAATCCCCCTTATGGAATCCAGAACAACGTCAACCAAACATTCAAGGCATGGTAAAGGTCGGTAGGTCCACGTACCAAAGATTTCCGTACACCGTGGTCCCTGCAGGTATACAATAATCACCCTGGAAGCAGCTAAGCACAATCATGATGATCAAGTTCAAACAGAGCACTTACCCAAGTGATGTCTTCCGTAGCACGGTGAGCAAAACCTGTACATACATGTCAGTTTCCTGGGAGATAGGAGCGATGGCCCATGGCTAACCGAGAGGCGATAATGGTCTCCAACGTGTTGACTCCATGATGAATGCACGGAGCACGGGTAGAGACTCCTCATCGTCAAATGTAGGCACTGAAAACATTGATGCTTAGATGAAGCACCCTAAAATGTACAAAAAAAACGAACATCGACCGTTCCCAATCACACTGTCTAGCTCGGCGTGTACTGCGGCTTGCACGTCGGGGTGGAAAGCAGCAGCCATCATCGCAACGCAAATAGCAAGTGCTGTCTATATCACACCCTGAGGTCAATCGACATGGCGAGATCAAGCAACGTACGGTCTGGGAGCCAGCAGAAAAAAGAGAACCGGCAAGAAACGCCATCTCCGTCTCATCCATCCCGAAATCAATCTCTCGCGAGAGGAGGAACTTTACAAACGAGTCGCTGTCACTCTGTGCACAGATTTTCAGGCGCGTCATCGAAAAGAGGTCAAGGATGATAGCTGACGGGAAACCTACTGTCTGGAATTTGACTACATCCAATAAACGATGGAACAACTTGCGGTCCTCGACGAATCCCTGCCGCAGGTCTCGTCCATACCAAGGGATGTATTTCAACCAAGGCAAGCTGTCCACGAGATAAGCACCGGGACGCAACGCAATCACAAACCTCCGAAGTGACATCCGGACTGCCAACACATCGGGATGCGACGCATGCGTCGGCATGCTACTCCCATATGTGATATTAAGGATCACCGAAGCTGCGTATCTATGGGGAAAAGATCAAATACACGAATGGTCAAAAGAGAACGAGACACGCACGTGCGTGCGTGGTCCTGAAACCGTGCAGGATTCTCCAATAGACCCAGCAGAACCCGTTTCCCATGTAGCACCTGAATTGATTGGTACGTCCTGACTGCCTTGGGCTGGAAGTGTGTGTGGAGAGCCCTGGAGCGAATGAACTGACAACGTCGCACGTGCTCTATCATTCTGCACTGTAGTTTTTGCTTACCTTCGCATCCGACTGAGTCGTTCTCCGGGAGGCGTGAGGAGGATTCGGAGGCCACGACCTAACATTTCTCCACAAGCGACCAACCGTGGCCGATCGGCCAACGCACTGCCATGTTTCTCCATGATCTCCATGGCGGCCTAGATGTAATGTATTATTAAAATCAGGAATACTGAGCTGGGGCTACACAAGGGACACAGCCCAACTTGCCTTGTGACGCCCGATGACCACATGACGGTTCATACCGACTCTCAACGATATGAGCGGACCATAGTGTTGGAACCAAGACTCATACGTCAAAAACGAACTGGATATCATAGTTGGGTATGATGAACACATAGCTAATATGGTGTGAACGGAAAAATGGGACACGCACTTTTTCTCCGGGAGACGATGCCGCATGATGGAGTTCGTCGGTGGACTTGGAGGAAGTCTATAGGTTGTCCATAGGTTGCGAAACAAAGTGAGGAAAAGAACGATGAGGCTACCCCCCACCATGGCAGCGCCTACATGGAAAATACTCGCATCAAGAGCCATCGTAGCTGGCTCGATGAAAGGGAAACCTTTTTTTCAACATGCGCCGGGAGCCGATTACTTATATTCATTACTGTAGCCATGACAGGACATGCCGTTATTTGTTGTGCTTTAGCCTGCTCCTGGCTTCATCGAGGCCGATGTGACTCACCGTTTGAGGTCGGTTAAGTATCTATATTCCGAAGAATTTAGCGTGGATAATCGGAATAGTTTATGTTAAATCAAACCGGCCGCGGGGATGTGCGGCAAAGCACGGCCGGGGTGCCTGGCCCGGCACAAGGAACTGTATCAATGATTCGTAGCCCAATCTACCTTCTTCCCAGCATTCACAAGTGACCATAACTCGAAAAGGACTTCCTAGCGCGCGTCCCCGCGATACTGAGCATCATCCATGGTGCACGAACAATGTATTATCCCCTATCCCTCTTCCTGGTCCGAATCCGCCCTGATCTTCTTCGCGTCGGGGCCAGACTCGAATACGTCCTGCGTCGTGCTAGTCTCCTGTCGTAGCTGGTCCAAAGCGTGTTTGTGCTTGAGCCGTCCAAGGGCACGCTTCGTCAGACCGCCCGTAGTGATGGTAGCGTCTGCAGTGGTTGCATCTGGCACAGGCACGTCTGGATCTGCGTCCGTCGACGTTGGCTTCTGTTCTGTCCCTGGCACTTGAATGTTGCCAGTGCCTGGTTCCCCATCAACGCTTTTCGGCAGCGTCAACAAGTCTGAGTACAGATCTAGCGCCTCGAGTTCCGCCACTGTCGCTGTTCAAGAGGGATCAGACAGTTCACGGTCGACGCACGCAATAGAAAAAAAGGATGCTCACCAGGTATCACGCATATAGTGTTGAGGCTGTCCAGCAACGCCGAACAATGGACATCGTCGACAAACTAGTATAATATGGAATCGTCAGGAGGTGCCGCACGGAAGTATGATGCATACCTGGCCGGACGACCACCGAACGGCGTGGACTAACGGGTAGAGATGCTGGTCGGTCATATCTTCAGACCCCTCAGCCTGAGTATTTCCAGCATCGACTAGGACCCAGATCGTTCCATCCACGGAAATGGTGAAATCGATCACAGGCTTTCCAAAGTCCCGGTACCGGATGTCTGGTTGAGCGTCGTCCTCCCCCAAAACGAACTCGAAGATCGAAGTGGCCCTGCACAAAGCGCAGGTGTCTGGTGAGCGCATTTCCACGTTCACAGCGCACAAAACTCACCCGACTGCACTAAACACGATATGATGTTCGCCCTCGTAAAGGAACGAATCGATTCGGCGCACTACGAACACGCGGGCCGTCACATTCGAAGTGTCGTTTGCACCTTTCGAAGGTGTGTAAATCTCGACGTCCTCGAGCTTCACGTTGCCATCGGCTTTTCGCTTCATTTTGCCTGCACGTTTCCTACCGCCTCTCGATGACGCCTCGTTGATATCATCATGTTCTCCCCACGATGCATGACGTCTTTTTGGGGGGTTCACTTTAATGAAAGGCTCAACCACAGCGAATACATCGATATCTCGCTGCAAGCGCCCAGTCATCCAGTCCCAGACTTTCAACTCAGGATCTCCACCTCCAGAGATTAGGCTCGCAGGGGACGCCAGAGGGATGTGAATGGCGGATACAAATCTAGGATGTGCAACGCGTGAGCGGTGATCAGAACCGTGCGAGAGATTGTCCTCACTTTTTGTGACCTAGACAATAGCTCTCGATGACGTATCCTTCGGGATACCAGCTGACTCGTATATGCTCATCTCGATCAGATGTGATGATGAACTTTTCATCGGGGTTCAGCAAACAGTTCGTCAAGAGAGACGTGTGGCCGAGCACGAGCTCTCCGTTGGATGGGTTCTCAGGGGACGCAAGCAAGTCGTTGGCGCACTTTTCTTGAATGCGCGTGTCCTTCGGATGGAGTGGGTACCTTTTTCCAAGGGGTCAGGGACTGGTGACGGATAATCTACCGATAGAATTTACCTGAAAACGTCGCCGAATTTGTCAGACACAAGAATGTCCGTGCTTGTGGAAAACACAATAGAGGTCGGTTTTTTAGGGAGTACTCTGGGCTGCGCGTGTTAAAGAGAGGATTCCTGTGTGGGGATGCGATCGAACCCCACCGTGCACTGGAGAGCCTCAGCGAATCGAGATCCCATATCTTGAGTTGCTTGTCATCGCCGATCGTGGCGAGATATCTGGCGTCTTGACTCATGGCAGCACAACGGACGGGCCCACCTTGCATGACCGCATCTTGGTCCTCCCGGACGAAATTGGTGGTCGAATGGAGTATTCGCCCACTTGAATCTTGCTCCGTGACTCCTCGTACGATATGAACGCGATGGTACTTACTGCGTGTCTAGCACCTGAATATGAGGTCCGGATATGATAACGATGCGATCAGGATGGTGGAAAAGTTTCGTGTGAGGATAACAAGGCATGTCGGTGATGTGCTGACAGTAGTCATAGGTCGTCGTCGGAGTAGTGTTGGTCAAACGACGTTGTTACAGCTTGTTTATCCAACCTCAACAACATCCAGTAACAAGAATCCATGGCTGAGGTGTACAAACTTCATTGTGCTACGGAAACGATGTGGAGAGTCTGGACAGGCTCGAACTTCGAGATACAGAGACCCCCACAAGTCACAAAGAACATGAGATAGTCGACAAATCACTCCAATTAGTCCTTGCCGCATGTAACTTGAACCTCAAGGTATTGTCGTCAATGCTCGCAACCTTGGTGCGTGTCGATTCCCTTATCAAAGTCTGCTGCCGTTCACACAAGACAGCTGGACCACTGGTACTTGCAGTGCAATACGAAGGTGGTGTAATACAATCTCTGGAATCTCCAAGCCTTCATATCCGGAGTCATCAACTCAACCTTTAACTCTTTCAGCTCAGATACTCCACCGTCGATCACATCCTTCTCTATCTTGTTCCCCTTCAATGAGCGTCGAACGTGATCACCGCTTCGGGAATTACAAGGCCATCGCTTCTGGCGGTTTCAGGTCATTCACCACGCCGTCCGGATTTTCGCCGAGGCCAGCCGGCAGCCTTCTTAGCCTTGCGTTTCGCAGCACAAGCCTTCTTCTGTGTTTCGTTTCCAGCAAACCTGACCTTCTACACTTCCTTCTCGCCTGTGTTCTTGAACATATGATCCGGTTTCCCTATCCGATGGCCCACCAGACAGCACATTAATCAAGTTTTCCACACGGCGTGAAACCACTTGAGCGCAGCATCTGGGATTTCCCGTCATCAATGCCTTGCTAATCGTGGGAGTCTGGAGGTATCCGTCATCGCGATTTGAAACTAGCGTGTAGGTCCAGGCAAAGCTTCATACTGAACTTGGCTCCACCATCGTAACTCTGTTTATCCATCCCTCCAGGTATCATATAAACAATTATCGTAACCGGCCTGAACCAATTGTTTTTTTCTTCTGATACACCTCCGTCACGGTCCTCGGCAATGTCGTGTACCTCCTCTCTTTTCTGATGAGCCAACTATGAGCAAGAAATCATTCGTTTTCGAATTACTAATGATAGATGCATCACTTCACAACAGATCGTCATACGAGTCTACAACCCGGGCGGACAAGAAAAGTATATCTAGTTACTAAGGATACATACTAGCTGGTCCCATCCCGCTTTCAACGTTATTAAAAAACACCATCCAACAAGGATGAATCGCAAGATAATCAAAAAGGTTCTATTTACCTCTCGACCAGGGGGAGAGAGACAACAACTCGCGCACTACCCGGTTCGAAAACCACGTCACGTACGCATCCTTGGGTAGCACGACTGGCACTTTGATCTGCCCGACGTTGTTGCTGCCCTCGTCCAGTCTCATTTGCCGAAAGTCCCTAAACGTCCCAGGTCTGACGAGCCATATGACCGGTTTGCCCAATGTTTGGTGCTCAAGCGACCAGCCTACATTATCGTTGGTTCGTGACAGCGCCTCAGCGATATATTCCGGGGCATCAAGAAAAAGGTCGGACACTGGGCGCGAGGCATGATTTCGTTGAGCAAGACACGCCGGAGAACGAGTACTGGAGAAAGGCATACCCTGGTCGGCGAAAAGCTCGACAAATATTCCAATCGTGGCTGGGGATCGGCGATTATCGATCGTCGTAGTCCAATCGACGATGTACGTGAGGGACCTCTCGGACACGGACGACATCGCAACCCTCAGTTCTTTTTCGGAAATCATGCAATCGCGGAAACGTAGGATTACGCTGTCGGCGGGGATGGTCAGCAGACACACGACGAGCTTGGATGGATACTCACTTGCGCCGTTCGACGAATCGGACAATGGGAGCACCGTCCGATGGGTCGAACCCTGCGACCTCGACCACATCTCCTAGACGATATCGCCATAGACCATCCTGAGTTGTCAACAAGATTTCGTATTTCCCCCCCACCTCAACTTCCCACTACGGTGTGGGTCAGCGGGCTGCTCGTTCTCACGAGAAATTCTCCCACCGGCTGTGCGATTGCGCTGATCGAGTCTTCGCTCTTCCCGATGTCCAAAAACTCGATGATGGTCTCCATTGTCAACTTGAACTGGTTCAATTCCCGTGGATCGTACGGTGCCCCGATCGCTGCGGCCTCCGTGCATCCATAGTAACTAGGATATACATGCGTGTCGGGACCAAGGTACGATTGAGCCTCCACGGGGATTGTCAGAGCGGAAGAGAAGTATGTGAATCATAAATTTACCAACGGAACAGACGATGTAAAGGAACCACTGGCGATACCTCTGATCGAACGCAAATTTGGCCAAACTTGACTGCACCAATCTGGACAGCAAGATGGACGCCCAAGGGTGCGCAGCTCTGCCGCACGCTCGGGGTCTGGGGAAATACTGGCCTAGTCACGAGTCAGAATCCGGTACCAATCCAATAACTGAAACAAACCTCGAGGTAATGCCAAACTTCTTCTGTCCCATCCAGATGCGGAATGGTACCGTGTTCGATGCAGTCCACGAGCATGTCAAACTCTATGTCGATCAGGCGCATGATGTCTACAAACGTAGGGATGAACACCATGGACATAGCCTCAAGGGACCTGCTGGCGATTGCAAACAACGCATGAATGAGAAGGAAGGATTGATATTTCCTAACAAATGCAGCGGCATATGGTGCGGTGAGGTCACGTACTGGGGAAGTAACAAGTCCGAGTCAGCATGACATGAAGGTGAGTTATACGATTCACGCCTTACAGAATATTCCCATCTTTTCCTTATCTTTTTCAGGGTCCAGATTCCACTTCATCCTCCGAAATGAGCCTGACCCATGGGTTATGTAGATTGGCTTGATTGGACAGTTGTCTTCGTTCTCGACATCCATCCGATCGCACCAGAGATACCACATGTGTGCTGTGGTGCGTCTCCGGAGAGGATCAGATGTCAGTGGAGAAACGGCGTTCGAGGAGTCAGAATCGGATAACGCATTGTAAACGGGGAACCTTTTCGCGGCACCACCAGACGTCGAGCTGGACTCCGCGATATAGTCTGGTAGTCCGGGCGCCAGCAAGTCGACTACGGCGCTCGCCTTGCAAGGTCTTTCGTTCAACTTCGCAATGAGCGCTGCGTATGCATTGTACGTTGTCAATTGAACCGTTTTCCGAAATGTATTGGAAAGGCTATCATCATCTTTTCCGTCGACGAGGACAGCTATCGCACGGCGGAGCTCGGAGAGCTCGGATGCTGTTTGAGCGAACTGGGTGTTATAGTTTTTCCTGATTATCTTGCACAGAATCTGATTAGTCTGCTCCTTTAGCTCTTCAGAGAGTGGCGACGGGCTGGATGAAAGGAGAGTGGGGTGATCCATGAGTGTCGTGGTTGAAGATTTGTCTGTGCGCTATTAATCTGCTCATATCGTGTGGCCTGAATTGATGTCCTCAAGGTGCCAATTGATAGCGTTCTGTCATCGCGAACTAGGTAAGCACTGCTCGCATCCCGAGTCCTCGCTAACTCCACGGCGTGCATCCAGTATAGCTCAGTTGAAACCCCCGTCCTGATTCTTGGGCGCTGAGTCTACATCTGGAAAGCAGCTTCGTAACGTAACACAGCCGAGTGAGATTCTGTTCGTTTTCCAAGCTCTGATTGGCTCGATCCGGATAAGCCTCAAGCAGGGTCCTTGAGCGATATGCAGTATTTTCGTAATCCTAAGCGCTCAATCAAAAAGCTGCTCATTGAGCGCGTACAAAAATCTGATAGGCTGGGAGCTGATAAATGGAATGGGAATTGTGAATTTATGAATATGGCCTCCACAATGACAGCTGAACGAGTTGGGTTTTTATCAAAAAGATCCCGTTGATGGGAAGTTAGTGCCGCTCTAATCGAGTGGCTTCCGTGGCACACTGCCAATCGAAGCAAATCGATTAGAATCATTTTGGTGAGTTACTGGGAACAATGGGGTTTGCGCCCGGGCCGCAACGTTGTCGCCGTTTGATTGCTATAGGTGCACGTTTGGTGCCCCGCCGCATCATGGGCTGCTGCCTGCATTTGCTACATTTGGAGCATTTGAGGCATTTGAGGCCAAAGGCACCACCGTGTCCCGCTATCCGGGAGAGCACAGTAAAACAATTACCTCAGGTACGTGTCCCAGATCTGAGATCGTTGAGTGACTGTAGATAGGCTCGAATGAGGACCGAGGTTGTGATTCTAGTACAAGAAAAATCTCTCAGCGCAGTTCAACGGGAACGCCGAGCCACGCAGTGGCAAGTGCCAACTTGAATGTACCTTTAAGTGAGCGCGCTAAGATAGTCGAGAGGTCACACAGCTGTACAGAATATTATTTAATCAACATCTATCTAGAATGGTTACATTGTTCTAGAAACACGTGTGGGAACCTGACATGATCAGCCTAGAATTTCAGCAAGTACTATCCCTCAGTTCCACTGGTTTCAGCAGGTGCGCTGTTTCGGCACCTTCTAAATGAGATAAGCACCATGCCCAATCACGGTGAATCGTCACTCTGGTGTCACGCTCTGAGCTACGGAGGTTGATTATGGCGGTGTGACCGACTGTGACTCAATTCGTGACTTATTGTGACTGCTGAAACCAACTGGAAAGGGATAGTATGTGCCGCATCTTACCGAACAAATCAAATTTGAATCTGGCTGCAAGTATGCAGGTAGAACTCATTGCGATATCTATGTCTCCATCACAACACACCTTGACATGTGACGTCTAACATCACGCACCAGCATGTGTAGTCAAAAATATTTCATTCATAGTATCTACGGGTGGAAGTCAACCCGGGGCTCACTTTTGTCACTTTTTCTTTGCCGCATAATTAGACAGTCACGACCAGATGCTATATACTCAAACAATGACTCGCCCACTAAGAAATTTGTAACTAAGTACCAGGTTAGTCCCTCGGTTTTCGGATTGGTGTAACAAACGTTTTTTTTTTCCTTGACACCTGTCTCGCATTGGCATGCTCGCGACACGATATTCGGGTTATGGTTACCGAGTAACCACTCGTATGATTTCCTTTCCAGTACACAGAAATGATGGTGATTATGATACAACGGGTATTTGGAACAAAAGTATAGGATACAAATCATTTCCCTTCCCCGATTCGACGGCCCGAGGCTCGTGACATTGCCCCGTAGAGTCAAGATAAGCCTTCGAATCCTTCCAATGCACGACTCCTGGCGACACTCTGCCTTCCTCAGTAAAACATCACATCCATCCTAACGGTCTCCGGAAGCGCGCGTAGTATGCATCGCTCTTAAAAGACCACGACCTGGAGACAGCTGCCGAGCTTTTTGCTTCACAGCAGAAACCTTACGGTCCCTAAGCCCGCTGATGTCCTTGTGATATCTGAATTTGTGTGAAGGAGTCGGGGGCGTGAAACCGCTGGCGTGCTTGATAGTCCCATCTGTCTCTCGAACTTCAAAAGGCACCTTGTGCAAGGAGGGAAGGGTTGTGGCGTCGACGTGTCCAAGGTCAAATTCGAGCACGCAATTCGTGATGGCCGCTTTCTGTCGCCCATTATCTTCGCTTTCGTTGCGCCCCTTTTCCTTTGCACGCGCGGCATCGGAAGAGCAGGTGTGCCCCGGGCCAGGAATAACATAGCCGGATGAATGAACAGTTTGTCCGCCTGAAACACGGTGCTCAACAGGTATCTTCGTCTTCAGACGACGTGTGCTGGCAACGACGTCACCTGAAAGGATTGAGTCTGTAAGAGACTGCATCAATCCCAAGTCTTCGGTATTAACCCCACTTGCTTCCTATAAAGAGAGTGACTCGTTCGCAAAAAATCTCGAAAAAAGCAGGCACTGTACTCACGAAGGTGGTGGGCGAAGCAGCACGTTGTTCCTTATATCTGACGAGGAAAGTAGGTACCTGTGTCACATTGTAGGAAGTCGAGTCATAGGGAACACGCGAAGATGTGTGAAAACCACGGGCGTGCTTTAGGGAGGTGAACGAAGGTTGAGAAGCATGATGACCAAAGAGTGAAGCGTCAACATGTGTTGCGTCGTTTTGTGGCGACCGAGTGTGTACCGCATTAACTGGGTCGTTCAAAACATCACGAGAGGAGCCAGGAACTCGCTCTGAGGTAGATCTGTCGTGTTCTCAATGTTAACAACACGCGAGGTGTACACAAGTGGAATACGTACGCGTCTGGGAAGAAAGGCTGGTCGGCTTTTAGCCTCTCAAAACTAGCGCCTGTGGACCGAGCGACGACACGCAAGTCCTTCGGGCGGGTGATACCCATGCATCTGGAGGCGGGGAGCATTGTCGGCGAGAAGGGTTGAAGGGTAGATAAAGAAGAGAAAGAGCGGCGTCTGGTGGGTTTGAACAGCAAGTTATATATATAGCACGAGCAAATGAGGGTAGGTATGACATCAACCACCCCAATTCTTGGTTGCGTGATGGCGGCGGCGGCAGCGATAATCAATCTAAGCTTAGACCACCTCTTTTGGGACAATCATACTGAAGATCAGCCTCCTTTGCCAGATGTGGATTTTTACGGTGACGGATTATGTATCCGGTAGTCACATGCTAAGTATAACCGGCAAAAAAACCGCATATTGTTCAATTCCGGTCGTTCACAATTGGCGGACTCGGTAGGGCACAATTTCCCACTCCAAATCCATATGGGATTGGGTAATAGTATTTATGTACTTACTATTTCCCACCTGCTATGTCACTCGACGTTTATAAGCCTATCATGTGAATAAGCTCAAGATCGACAACCCCCTCAAATATTGGGTTTGGGGAATGTTTTTGTGTAGTAACAGTTGGGCTTTCTTCGAAGGCTCAATGAGGGCAGCACATGTGTGGCTCTAAGATACCCGCCTCATACATGAACTTTTGACATGGTAACAGGAACTACAGGAATCAATATTTCAAACATCAGGCACGTATCGGGAAGGTAATGGACCAATGGTAGGTTAGCGAAGCAAAGTTTTATGTATCAGGCAGGTACAAATTGTGGAATTTGGAATAAAGGCCCGACAATATTTCAGGGAGGTCGTCGATCTTGAGATTACTCACATGCTGTTGTAAACGTCGAGTAGTTCATACTATTACCCTATTATGCCCCCGGTGGATAGGCTGAGAAAGACTCCAGATTTTTGTACGCGCTCAATGAGCAGCTTTAGGACCTAAGGATTACGGAAATACTGCTTATCTTGGGGCTTATCCGAGCCAATCAGAGCTTGGAAAACGAACAGAACCTGAGTCACTCGGCTGTGCTACGTTACAAAGCTATGATGTCGTTAACAGTCGTGACAAGAATATAACCATACACAATGACATCAGTTGCTTAGTCAGCACACACCACACGGATTGGGAGAACAATGCAACTCGAGTTCAGAAGGGTCCACACTTGTCCATACCATCTCTCAAATGTCCTCCTCGATGTCCCCGCAGACCGCACACGATCCCACCGTAAACGATCGCTTCCAAAACCCCATCGACTTTGTCGAATGGCCCTTCGAACAGTTCCCTCCACCTCCATCGGACGGCTATTGGATCCCAAAATTCGCCCCTCCTCCTCCCTCGAAATTCCCTTCTCTGCTCTCGGATGCGCCATCGATTTTGACTCTCGACTATCCTGTCATGGCGCTCACGTATCCACCACCACCACCTCTCTCGGAGAACGATCCCACCTGGCTTAATCAAATGCTGGCAGACGTGATGCGCCAGCGCTCACACCTCGAAACGTGCCTCTCCGTATCCCAGGCGGACGTCGCAAACGCATACGCAGAGGCCGGACTAGCAGACGCAGAGTTGGAAGAAGAGAGATCCAGGATGCAAGCTTTTTTGGACATGGTCGCGAAAGTCGCAGGGAGCGGGTTCGTCCGAAGAATGTTGGAGGACGTGGAGCAATCTGTCGAGGTGATGTCCAGGCCGCGAGGGGATGACAGTGAAGACGAGTCTTCATCTTCCTCGTCTGGATCGAACCACAGCCCTCGCGGACCTGCCGTGTAGCAACCTATGCGCTAATGCTGAAGCGCTGACATCAGTCTGCTTGCATACTTGCAGAGAGCGACCGTGATATTCTCGGTCTTGTTAAGACCACTGGAGACGCGTCATAGCCGTACTAGCCAACCAATAGCAACCGGCCTCACTCTACTCCATACCTAGTACCCTAGTAGCTGCCCGCACCACACAGTACCGCGCCTCGCCAGTATATCTTTTGTGCTACGTACTGTGAACTCGAGTACACCCACTCCACATTAGAATCAATCACAAGGTTGCTTTGGCAGGGGTTCTGCAGACGCGACATGTGATTTGACCTACTAAAATGATAAGCCGCACGGTTGACGATCTCATTCCAGTGTCTAGCTCCATTCAACAAAGCGTAATAGCCCAAACAGCAACAAGCAAGTGTCCTTCAATGACGGATTTCTGCACAACTTGATCAAGCAGTAGACCGCCCACGAGATCTCCACCACCAGCTTGAGGTAGAAAAACGCCGCCAAGAAAACGATGTAAACCGTGAGCATCACAGGCCCATGAAGAGGCCTGAGGGACCGCGCCAGTTTGACAAGTTTGACCTGGACTGACAGCAACTTGATGACGACGATCGTGAAGATGAGAAACAAAACGACGGATCGCTTGAGCATGTGTTTGCTGATCCGGAACGTGATGAGGGCGAACATGAGCTTCCCAAAGACGCGGTTCTAGACTCCGAGTCGCTTCAACATCTCTCGTCCAAAAAAGAAAGGAAGAAGCTGGAGCTCCCCCCACGCGAGCGGCTTACTCTTTGCGTCCGTATGTACTCTTGAATGTTATTCAAGTTCAGAAAGTCGTATTCTCCTGCGGACAGAGTGTAGGCGACGACGGTGGCTTTCGCGAAGACCGTGATGGCGAAGAGAAGGATGCATAGAGGTCGAGAGTATAGCATCTTGCAAGGCAGCGAGGGGCGCAGGGTTCGGAACGGTTTTGCTGATCTTCTTTCCGAACGGATCCGTGGTTAAAGGCGGCGACAGGTTCCAAGGGATGAAGACTTGGAAGGTGTGTATGAGGCTCCCCTCGTAAACGGGGTGCAAGTGATGGTCAGCCGCAGGCACAACTATAATGTATTATTATAAAAGCAGTTCAAGTTGGAAGCTGGTCGACGAAGGCTCAGCATGCAATTCGACAGCGATCTGTCCGAGAAAAATCCGCCGACGTGCCACCAAGTACCACTTTGAAGTCGGCATACCAGAGAGCGACAATGAATCACTGCCAGTGTGGGCGCGAAGTCTGTCGTGTGCTCTTCCCCTGAGCATATATCACTGGAGAATGATAAGTCAGATTCATCAGGCAAGATATTGAATCAGGGTGAAATATTCGAATCAAGCTGACGCTGCATCACTTGAAGCGGTCACCCGGGCCATGATTACTTGATGTTTGAGGATAGTATCTCCAGCAGCGATGATATCGCTAAGTGATGGATGAACGCTGGACTCTTCAGGAGGAAGAGCTATGCTTTCAAGCGTCCAAGCATGCCAGTGAGCACTATCGTAATGACCAAATTGTTGAATGATTCCGACCCAACTGGCAAATAAAGATTCCTCTCACCGTTTTATTAGGTTTGAAGTTATTCTTGTCGAAGAGAGGCTTTCGCTGAGTTCCACTACAATGTAACAACTTTGACCATATTCTGTCGTCATTTTCGTCTCAGATGCAAGTACATATTACATATCTTGGGTCCGAGTGAAGTTTTACGACTCTTCGGACACATGCATTGCGTGGGAAAAGTTGCAAGCTTCAAGTTCAACATTTCTCCTTTGTTCCCCGCCGACTGACTATCTTTTGATTCAGATTTGAAGGCAATTTAACGGCGTGATTCACAACTCGCCTTTCTACTATGGCAAACCCACGTTGCTCGGCGATCGTGGCTTTATTTGGTTCAGCGGTACGCTTATCCCAAATCCTGGGCTTCACGCCCCGTTGTGTCCATTTTACTTTCTTTAGTTGATGGTTCACTTGGTGTGAAGGTGAGCAATCTTCACACCCTGCACATAATGTCTTTCGATCAGGCATTCATCACTCCGCATATATACTTTGGCACACCCGGGCCGATACCTCTAAATTTGACACCGACGCTGGTCAACTTCGGCCTTTCACATGATGACACGGTCTCTGCGATACCTCCGTTGATTCATTTAGATTCCGAAACACATGCCAAGGGCGAACCCGTTTTTCCATGTCGAGATCACAATCTCATCGGCAAACTCGGGTCTTCACATGTCCGTCACTGCTCACGAGTTCCTTGTCCTTTCGGGTTAAGATCGAAATACGAATATGTTCTTTAACACCTCGAGAGATGTCGATGGACGGCGAGCCTCGGGCATTGATATTGTCCGTGTCCTCCCCAGAACTCCACTCTTGAGAAAGTAACACCTCTGGTCCTCTACAGGTTCTCGATCGAACCCAGAGTGTACAGCTGTGGCGAGCAATTCCAGCCGCATAACCTCACATTGTGGATTCGTTCACCGACTCGAGCTACCGTATACTGTGAAGTGAAACCTATGCGAGGACAATCTGAGTGGGATGGCCACCTGATGGAGATTTACGCGAGGCTATGGTTCGTATCGTGCTTCATCTTCGTCCATCATCATTCGCCTTGACACGTCACGTTCTCGATAGAATCAGGGAGCAACCCAGGTCCTCCTCATTGGTCCCTTGTGCGTGTCAATCTGCTGGCAACTAGCCTTTCGTAGACGGAACACCGGACCGGTCAACCATCCATTGTGCGAAGCGCCAGACTCATGCTGCCGCACGTCGTGGCATCGGACCTCTCCATTCTAGGTCTATTGTTTCCGCGGCGGAGTCAGGACATCGTGAACCCAGCTCCGACATACTCGCACTGTAAGGGCCACGTTCGACGATCAATGGAACTAGACACAGGAGTAAAGCAGCCTTATTGGAGAATCCCGAGTCCCTTGAACAGCCTCTCAGTGAACAAGGATTTTGCAGGCACGCATGATTGCCAGGAACTGAGCATAACATGGCGGAGATGTGATATCGATGTGTGGCGGTCAAATGACAGGAATGACAGGCTAACCTTCATAGCGAGCTCGATTGGCTCTTCTTTACAGTATCGGTTCCTGGCCGCAGATTACGGTACACAACGATGAGCTGCATTATCGGATGCGGCTATTACATAATGAACAGCGTCGTCTTCAAGGCTTTTTTCAATTTAAATGTGGGTACACAGCCTTGAGGTCAACAATGCCCGCGAGACAGGCACTATATGTCATTGCCAGACGAACCGAGGTTGACGACAGCTAGTAACTAGATCATTGCGGTGTCTCCCTGAACCACTGGCAGGGTCATCTTACGCCAATTGGTGCTCGTATTCCTGTGTGCAGAAAAGAAGACCCAACAAACCTGACTTTGGCGGCTTGCCGAGGGTGGAGTCAACCTGAATATTCCCAACGATCGCGTAAACAAACCGGGATTCCTCGTTTTTCGTGGCGAGTACTGGGCCAACCCATGGTTATTCAGTACATGCCCTGTAAACATCGTCCGGTATGACATCGTTCAACAATCCAATAAATTCCCCCAATTGGACCCATCGAAGACTCGGCACGGGTGTACCCTCATGTATAACACGGACGAATTGTCCACCGCTGGCATCACGCCAAACCTTTACGTACAGATTATGCATGCTGCCTATCAGATGAGGAAGTTAACTCACCTCCATGACGATCTCGCTACCCATGGCAGGCCATCTCAACGCACCTCCGTTGGACGTGTGCCCAAGCCCAAGCCCGGCTGCGAGTCGAATCATGGATCCGTCGTGTCCCACGTAAAACCTGAGCTTGTGGGTTTCTTCGCCCGATTGAAAGCGTCGGAAATTGTGTAGTAACTCAGTGAAGAACACTCCTATGTATTTACATGGATAAGCGGGGCATTGGTGCAAGGTCTGTCGGGATGGACTCACCAAACGTGAGCGAAGTGTACGTTGAAGCGTTCTGCGCCGAATTCCATATGTAACTTCACAATCATGTGAGACGCCAGGGCAGACGACCTACGACACGGAACTCACTTATATTCCCAATCACCGAGCGCGAACACGGTATTAGCATCCTCTTGAGAAACACACGAACCGGTGGCATTGCAGGGAAGCGGGTGTCCGTGGCAAGTGCGTGAGGCAAACGTATCAAAGAAATGGTCGTCTGTGTGATGTTTCGGTCCCTAGGGTGAGACAGATAAAGCAAGCACGCACACCATGAGTTCCATGCACTCAGGCCCGTTGTCCCAAGAGTCGTGTCCAACCGTTGCTGAAGATCCTGATACTGAACGAGATGGTCTGTCCACCCAGGCACAGATTGATACACTGCACGGATAGCGTCTGCGTTCGGACAGCCATATTTGGGAACCAACGAATCGATCTTGAAGAAAACAGTGTTAATATCACCGAGAGAAGAAAAGTAAAGACGAGGTAACATTGTGAGGTTGTGTGTAAATCGGCCATTGCCGTGTGATCGTGCTCGAGGTCCATGCCATACAATATCGCACCCGCGACCTGGTGCGTCTGGACTTCGGTGGATGTTCGAACGTAAATATCTCGAGGATCCACCGTATCCAAGAACCCGAGTGCATCATGATAGACAGACCAAAAGTCCTACGAATTCGATGTGCTGTGTCATTAGAAAAAGACGGAGTCGGGACCGTCCAAACGCACCTGGCCATGCTTGACAGCGTCCTCGAGACCCTCGCGCGTGAGCTGACCAGCATCACACGTGCCCAACCATATTTGCGAAGCAAAAGGGTGCCATTCGGGTACGACAGTTTGGTGGTATACGGGAGCGGTTCCAGCTGCGTAATCCTGTTGGACAATATGGTCACAATTCCATCCAGAAGCGGGGTTGAGCGACTGTTCGTCAGGGTATAGGTTATCAGGGGTCCGCTGGATGGAAAGATAAGTGTTGACGGACGATATGATGGGTTTGTAAACGAGACATTCGTCTCTGAACGGGTTCGGGACCTCAGGATTATCCGCAATCTCGACAAATTCGACTAGCTCTTCGAGCGTTCAACACCTCCTCAATCTCGGATGGACGACATGCAAATGCACACACCGTACACACGACAATTCTCGGCTAGCGTCCGAGGACACCTCTCTCTGCCAATCCGTCTGATAAGTGCCAGAGTCAGAAGAACATGTATCAGAAGAGGACGAAAACACAACAAACATGCAGCACCTACTAGAATGCCGACGAGCACTGACGTCCAGACGATCACCGCGAGCATCAGCGGACTCGTTCACGCGGCACGACTGATGCGTTCGAGGATCTTGTTCCAGCTGCAACTGGCGGTCTCCGGACCAAGATAAAGCCGAACCAAGAGAGACTCGCTTACTGTAGATGTCGCGTCGCGCCCGCTTCCGCAAACGAAATTCCAAAATGATCATTGTGCACCGACAGCTTTCGGCGTGCTGACGAAGGCTCAGCGCTCATCCAAGGCCGTGAGCGGAACACAGTCGCGCAAGCTGGTTGCACGTCAGAAAAAGGAACTTTTCCAAGAAGATAGCGACATTCGCGACGCATACAAACAGTTGAGGGCCTCGTGGATACAATAATCCAGCATCGTTAATTTGGAAACATAAGTCAAAATCCTTGCCTGATCGTGACAAACGACCGACAACATAACGTACCCCTTCAGGAAGAAATTCAGCATCTGGCGGAAAATTTAAGACAAATATCAACGAAGATACGAACAGACCGTTATTAGCGAGCTATTTTTCGATAAAAAGAGAACAACATTGAGCAAGGGAGAGATAACCTCAAACTCGGAAAGCCCCTTGCTTGACGCATGTTCAACTTGAACTTGCACATGATATATAGTGTACGGTAGTACGTACAGATGAAGCAAATGGAGAACCAGTTTGATTCTCCGTCCCGTAGATCCAAAAAAAAAAGCGGCCACACTACATCGCACGAGTGTGCCGTCAGGAGGGACTACCACTGCTGCACGAATGCTACCCGGCCCGGCGCCAACAACTTGAAGATACCAGCTACTCACACAATGCCCCAATCTACGATACCCATGGGACGCCTAATACCCTCAACAACTTGGGGGCGGTCCGTCTGCGGAGTTGTGGGAGAGCCATTTTTCGACTTCGGTGACAACCTCGATGATTTCATCGGAAACGCCCTCGCCAGACACGCTGGAGGAGCTGTGTCTCTTCTCTTTGGCAGCGCCGTCGAGCTCAGGTGGACATGCCACATTCAGCTTCTTTTGACACGGTCGGCGGGAAGGATTTTTCGAAGGAGGACAAGTGCTCGGAGAGAGATTCCGAAGACATCTGGATGCATAGCAAGGTACGTTAGGCACTATCTACCAGGAGTGCAGCGGGGAGTAGTACGCACGTGAGGTAGAAGATATGGTCGTACGCTGTGTGGTGTGTGGTGAATGAGCGGGTTCGGAGGAGATAATGTATGGATCCTGGAAAATATCAGAGGCTGGCGGAGAAACCACAGACAAGTTTGTGACTTGCCATTTTTGCAAAGAGGTTGTCGAAACTCTCCATCAGACCCGCCTGCTCGAGCGTGAGCTGGTACTCTTCTCCCGTCTCGAATCCGGACATTCCTCGAGCGCCGCTGTGCCCGAGAAAAGCCGTCGCTTTCACGATCGCCTAGAGAAAGAGCTCGGTTCGTGAAGAGATCGCAGTCGTTTTTTTAGAGGTGGATGTGTTGGGAAGAGTCACATGTGATTACAAGAAGAAAAAACTTGCCTTGTAGAAGTACTTTCCGCCTGTTTTCCTCCGTCTCGATCTGGTGTACCCAGCAGAAGAGAATGGGTATAGACATACGAAACGACGGGACGATACATAGTAGATTACATAATAAACGACGAACGCCAATTTCCAAACGAAGAAAAACAAAATGCCATCTCATGCAAGTCAACTTAGGCTGAGGCTCCTGCCATGCCAGTGTATTGCCAGTGGCTACGCAGTCAATGTAGTTACCCGTTTCTTCTCCCTTCTGCCCCCTCTTTCTCCACCCCTCCACCGCCCTCAAAGATATTTCAGGATACTCGTCCCGCGATTGTTGTAATTGAAAGTCGGTAAGTATACACTTCTGTGCGTGCTATTTCAGGACCCTGGTCATATAGCTGGAGGTAATCTTTGGACCAAAGATTGCATTCTGTTTCCCTAGCCTCGCGGGTAGATGACCTGTGCCGCGACCGTCGTGAGTGCTTGTTAGCCCTATACACTTACATATGTGCTTACTCGTCTCACATCACGAACTCTGCTACATTTCATAGGTCGTTGATTTATCACCGCCATCGCCTTCATTAAGCTTCATTCCGCAGCGGTCCGTCGCATCGGGAGAACGTGCAGATACACTGCCTGCTCACGGCGCCCACATGCTGCTGAGCGCTGAAGTTGTTTCTCCCGAAAGCTTCCCTCCATTTCGTGACTCCCGATCACCCAGGTCTTGTGAGCAAAACATGACAAAACGAAACGAAACGGAAGCCAAAGAGAACCAGAATGAAAACGTTCCCGGGTCGGCGCAAGGGGTACAAAGTTTCTCCAGCAGCGCAGATCTGTCCCCTTTCGAGGTCCAAACTTCCACGAGCGCTGCCGCGCGCGCCCTATTATGCATACGCCATTATGCACACGCCAGGCACGTGCCTGATTGTCAATAGCTGACTTCTATATCTGTTTGGATGAGGGAGGGGCAGAATGCTACTATCCCCAAGTCGAAACCTCGAGCGAAATGGATAGCAAGCCATTTGTTGTGAAACGTTGTGTATGTAGTCGGCGGGGAGACGAATTCAAGTTCATAACGTACGACCACCAACAGAGAAACGGAGAGACATATAAATTACTTACCGTGGCGCCAACACCGGTTAAGCAACGTTCCAGTACGATACAGGTCCAGCAGTCGTTGCTACTAGTTGTTCAACCGGCTGGATCCATTCCGTCCATAATGCATCCCCTCGGAGGTCCGGAGAATAAGGTGTTAGACATAGCCTATAGGTATGCGTATCCATGCGTTTATGCATCGTGGTTAGAACCGAAAGCACGCGCAAGTGGGCCAGTGCGCATCGCCTGTGAGCTGTGTCTTTCGTGTGCACAGAAGAAGAAGAAAAAGGCACCCGAAGAAAACAGGAGGGCAGACATATCATAAGCAAGAGAAGAAGTGGACCGCGTGCAACAGTTGTTGGCATTCGCTCCGTGTGATGCGGACAGTTGTAGGAATGGGGAAGACGTAAGGGGCATTCAATGAGAGACTGGGAGCTCCATACCGACTGATGATACGTACCCTGACGTGACCGTTTCGGTGTCTCTGGGTTCGCGTTCGCGATCCCGGGCGGGTGTGGATGAGACTAGCAGTAGATATGCTTGTTACGATCAGTGATACTGTTGAGCCTGGCCACTGTACGATGACATATCCAAATCACATCTTATCATCTATTTGAGATCATGCCGGCCGAAATGCGAGCCGCCATGGGAACGCAGGTGGTAGCGGACTTGGCTTGCAGACGCCACTCGTCCGAGAGGAACAACACTCGTCATGACCGAGGAGCCGAGCCCAAGGGAAAAAGAAACGGGGGCAAAGGCGTTTCGCGAATGATTGGGTGAAGAATCGCCGTTCATAATGCTGTAGTTTCTGATAGATATGCAAAATACGCAATTTTCGAAGCATCGGGTGCTGTAATAAGTAATGAAAAAAAGATTAGTGGGGAGTAGGAAGTGGGAAGTGCCAAGCGAGAGTGGCTGATTAATTGTCATGGAAGCCAAACTTCTCAGCCTTGGCGCGGGTTCGTGCGGCCCATCGAGCAAGTGGAACCCTGATCAGAGGAACTTACGTGCGGAACGGCTTGCGGGTAGCTTTGGTCGGTCGCGATCTCTAGGAATTGGGTTAGCCCTTGCCATTGGGTGCGGCGGCATCTTCATGCCGGTGTGCTGGAAGAGATGCGGTCACGAACGATGATGGATCACGATAACGCCCATCGGTCGACATATAGGAGAACTGGGGAGATGAAAATGGTGAGATTCATTGTGATTTTTCGTGGCTCACTCAAGTTGCAATCATTTGATCCTGTTCATCTTCCTCCGATCGAGACGCTAGCGTTGGGCCAGCGGAGTCAATCCGCACCGGGCGGCGCGCGAACCCCGAACGGGGGGGAGGCA